>JAUZNJ010073011.1:0-25368 GCA_034780135.1 Jordanella pulchra | reverse complement strand
TATTGAATACAGATTAAATAATATATTTTTTAGCATCTGTCAGTTTTTTCCAATTTCTTAGATGATTAAAACATGCTTTATATTTTTATTTTTTACTTTTTTATCTTTTAATTTGTATTTTTAATTATATGAAGAGATTTCCATGAGAAATAAGTCATATAAAATCAAACTGATCAGAGTTGTTGCATCTTCTTTTGAAGTTTGATTTCCAAGTGTAATTTATTACATAATTTCCCAGATTGGATGCAGTTAGTTTTCATTGATTTCAGACATTTTTTCTGCTTCCTTCTTGTTTTACTTCTCTTACTGACAGCATATTCATTTTATACACATCTCTCTTTTCTCTCTGGTTTCTTGCAGAAACGATGGCGGTGGACAGCATGCTGCCCAGCCCCTCCTCCATCTCCTCCCCCATGTTGGGCATGGAGGGCCTTCCAGGCCGACGCAGAAAGAAACGCACCAGCATCGAGACAAACGTCCGAGTGGTGCTGGAGCGCAACTTCAGCACGGTACGAGACAAAAGGAGAAATCAGTGGAGAACCACCTGAGATGGCAGATTTAGATTAATTGTTTTTAACAACAGATACTAATGTTGGTTGTAGCGTTAATTGAAATGAAACATTAATCAACATTAAAGCTCCTTTATAATGTTACTTTCAGTTTATTATCATGTACATATTGATCTCGTTTTTGTACTCGGTTGAGCAGAGAAATAGTTTTCTCTTTTTTAATGTTCCTTAAAATGGAACAAAGATCAAGCAGCTCAAGACCTCCAATAAAACATCTTGTCACTTCTCACCTGAGCTGCAGATGCTGATAATATCTCCTAATTAAAGGTTTTATAAACAAAAGAGTAAATATTTGATGAGTTGCTCTGTTTCCTGCTTAGAATCAGAAGCCAACGTCAGAGGAGATCCTGCTGATGGCGGAGCAGCTTAACATGGAGAAGGAGGTGATCCGTGTTTGGTTCTGCAACCGCCGGCAGAAGGAGAAACGCATCAACCCATCGAGCAGCAGCACTCCTCCGCTGCCCAGCCAGACCTCACCTGTTGTGACGCACAAAGCCCACTGCTACAGCCCCCACATGGTAGCATCCAGCTCTGAACAGCATCCGGCGCCTGACGCTCTGCTTCCTGAGCCGAGAACTGTTTGACACTTTCCTCTGTTTCCTTCTCCAGATATCGAGTCAGAGTCTCTCCCAGGTCCCCACCAGCCTCAGCACAACAGGTGAGCTGTAATTAGAGATATTTTTAAACCCAAAGGTCGGCAGCAGACAGATGAAACTGCTCCTGGTGCATCTGCATCGTCTGCTGCTTTGATGAAACGCGTCAAAATGATTTCTGGGAGAGAAAGCCTGGAACACACCTCAGTGATATTTTGTTGACATGGAGACGCCGCTCCCATCTTGAGCTGTTTACCTCCATGAGTCATGACTCTTCCCGGTGATTTATCGGCCTCGGCTGCAGAGCCAGAGATCCCGGGTGTCCACATGACAAACGACCTGATTGGTTACAAACACAGCTGGAAATTTATTGGCCGCTGAGCCGAGGCTCGCTCTGTGCAGCCTTAGACTCCTCTGCTTTGCAGCAGGATGGACACACCGAGAAGGAGCGGCATCAGCAAAGTGTTAGCGACCGGGCTGTAACTCTGCACTGTGGTGACAACGGCTCTGACGTGGAGCATCATCTTTCTGCTCTTCCTCTCAGGAGCCGCTTCGTCACCTTCAGCTTCCTGCCCCATGACTCCCGTCAGCTCGGCGGCCATGTCCTCCTCTGTGACTCCTCCTCCTCTTCCTCCTCACAGCACAGCCAGTCCTGCTCCTTCCAGCCTCGGGACGTCTGGGCTCTCCACTGGGTCAGTGTCATTTTCTATCTTTTCTTTTCAGACGAAGAATCAATCAATTAAAAGCGAACTACCTGCTCAGTCAGGTGGCGTAGAATGAAATAATACCTGCAGATATAATCTTCCAGTAGAGATGATCATCCTTCAGCTTTGAGACTTTATTTTAACAGCTTTTTTAATCCACTGTAACTCTGGCTTCAACAGCAGCTTTGTTTGTTTTATAATATTACATTTTTCTTGTTTTAGTTTAGCTTTTTAGTGGGATTGTTGCCGTGACCTCCTGGTTTTACTTGTTCTCCTTTATCCATGTAATACCTTTAGTGCAGGGTTTCAGAACCTCCAAGTTCATTTTCTTATTCAGATGCATCTCAATGAATAACAAGTTTATTAATGACATTTATAATTAAGAGAATAACTCGGGGATTAATCTGTTTTTATTTTTTAATTCTATTAATTTGGATGATTACAGCTGATTAGAAAAACATAGTTTGGTTTTTTAGTCAGTTTGGTGGCTGTTCAGGAACCCAGGTTGCTCTGATAGTGACCTTCAGCTCGTCTCTGTTACTGGTTCTGGTGTCTCTCATCTTCTGCCTGACGGATCCTCTGGGGCAGGGCTCTCAAACTCCAGTCCTCATGGGACGTGTCCTGCTACTTCAGGATGCATCTAAAAGTCATTATGAACTAAGCCTGGAGGGCCGGATTCTGAGGCCTCTGAAGGATTCAAAGACCAGCTTACAGGCCAGTCGATGTTAGTGTGACTGTTAACGCAGATATC
The DNA here is from genome assembly GCA_034780135.1 of Jordanella pulchra. Taxonomy (NCBI): domain Eukaryota; kingdom Metazoa; phylum Chordata; class Actinopteri; order Cyprinodontiformes; family Cyprinodontidae; genus Jordanella; species Jordanella pulchra. Next base: position 22,751 of record JAUZNJ010073011.1, on the reverse strand, counting down.
AGTTCTTTAGGTAAGGTGGTGGAGGCCAGGTACTGCTGGAAAAGAAAGCTTGACAGAAGAGGGAAGCTTGAAGGGCTCTAAAGTTTCCGTTTGTTGGAGCTCGATTTCTAAATAAAATGTAAACCAATGTCTGTGGTCTGAGTGGCTGAAAACCAGGCATGTAAAAGTTTGAGCTCAAGTTCTGGATCAGTCTGGATCTTAAAGCTCAGACTCCAGCAGCTTCCCAAGTGAGAGATAATGAGCAACTGTTAATTATCAGAACCTAATGGACGACATGAAGGGGTGAACCGCCAGACACAAAGCAGATGTCACTGATTTAAAACATAAATATCAAATAAATTATTAGAACATTTTGTTTTGGTTTTCTTTTTTACTGTAAATGTTTTTTTTTTTCTAAATGAAGCGGCTGAGTGGACTATTTAATATCGCTCATTGTGACGCGTTGCCAAGGTAACCAGCTCTGGTCAAAGACTCTGCAGCTCGGTCAGCCACAGCTTTACGTTATGGTAAATAATATAAAATAGTATTTCAGAGGGAGCCAGTTCATTAATTCATAACAATCAGAGCTTTTTATAAGCAGCCTAGAACATCTTTTATTGGACAACCTGCGGCCTCTCAATGCTCTTCTCTGCATTATTTTCTCCTTTTTGTACCACACTTTTTTCTTCCACTCAACTTTCTGTTGACATGGCTTGATACAGCCCTCAGTGGAACAGCCAGTTTCTTCTTCTTAGTTTGTAGCTCATCCTCTATGAGGAGGGCGACATGATTGAGCATTTAGATGCTCGAAAGATAACCTGGTTTCTAAAGATGTTTCATTGGTGTTTCACCACTAAACATCTGTGGTTCATTGTGTAAAAATCTGTAGATCACTAACTTTGATCCAGTCCAACTTTATTTAGAAAACACTATTAAGACCAAAGTGTTGTACGTAAATATAAACACCATTAAATAGTAAAATTAATAGAAACATCACAGGAAAATGTACAAAAAACTAGAATAAAATCAACAAACGCAGCATCCTTTATTAAGGTCGGATATTTGGTCTATTGCCTGTTTAAATCTCCACCTTCAGCGATGTGAGGCTAAATACTTTTTGTGTTTCTTCCTCGTGTCTGACACTGTTTCTGTGAATCCATCCACCTTTCAGGAACACAATGATGGGAGTAAGCACAGGGATGAACCAGGCCCTCATTGGCAGTAATCCCCTGGCTACCATGCAAGGTAAATGTGTGTGTCTACCCCTGTGTGCACTTCCAGCATGCTGACCATCCCCTCTGGCCCCCACTTCCCATTTCACCCTTCATCCGCTGCGTCTGAAATTAATTTTTCTCTCGAAGCCTCAGGTGACAGTCGCCGCCAGCGCTCACTCCTCTTCAGCACAAAGTTTTTGAATCTCTCAGTATGGTGAAAGATTCAATTTCATTTTTCATACAATACCCTGCTATTATCACAGACTGGCAAGGGCCCCTTATGGCGGGGCTTAGGAGGCCGAGTCAGCTCACACTGAACAGTTGAACAGACACAATCCGGAGCCTCACAATATCAAGACCTGTTGGCTAAATAACCAGCTTTCACTCACAGTTCCTCTGACTGACTGAGATGATCTGCTGCTGAATCAATTGAACATCACAAATAAGCTCAGCTCTGAATCCGTCATGTGCTCCATCTGCCTATAGCACCGCTGAACATCTTTTTCTCCGGCTCTTTGGAGAGGCGGCGTCCTTCAGGCCATGTGTTGATGAGAAGGATACAGTCTGTTATGGAAAGTGCAGCTCTGGCTCCGTCGGCTCTGATAGAGTTTTAGGCTGCAGGAGGAAATAAAAGAGGAGCCTCTGTGAAAGACGGGGTTGAAATGAAGCGTTGACAGGAGAGAAATGCAGGGTTGACTCCCTCTGGGGCCACACATACATCTATGAATGTTTACACTCATGGCGCTGTAATGGATTAAAGCGTTTCCTGTTACGCTGGAACCAGAAAGACGGTCGTGTCGGCCTGTAACAGCAGCTTCAACTCCGAGTTAATCTGCCTGCTGCAGAAAAGTATTTTCCAAAGTGAAACCAAAGCCTTGGAGCATTAATCTCAGAAATAAACTTCATGGCTCCGTCGTGCTAATTGGGTTCAGGTACAGATAAAGTTGACAGGAGTCGATAGTTTGACCTCAGCTGCATTCATCCTGATAGTTGGGCAGGTGTTGTTCTCAGAAACCTTTCTTCATCCCTTCCTCACTTTCTCTAGAATTTACACTTAAAGCAAAACAAATTGAATTATTAAGATTTTCAATAGGTTTTTTAGTAAATGTGTCGAAAATAGTCAAGAGCTTTTTATTTAATCAGCTCAACCACGGATGCAGCCTAGTACATCATACAGGCCTTATAAATGAGTGACACAAACTTCTTTCCTCTCTCACTGTGATCCTTAATGCCTCCAGTACTCTGCCATAATAATAAACCACCACACCCCCCACTGCAACAGCTGTTTTTCACAACTAAATGCAAGTTATCAGTCTCCCTGTGCAGCTCGGTGTATTTCCAGTAAACCTCTGGAGGAAATCATTTTTCTCCTGCTGCTCAACGTTACGTCTGTTTCACGGTGCAGCTGTTTCAGTGGCCGCTGTCTGTGTCTCTGGAATATTCTTCCTTTTTTGAATGTTGACAAAGTTTAAAGGCAAGTTTTGAATCCCGTCTCGTTGCCTTTAATCGTGTTGTCAGACATTTTGAACTTATCCTTTAAACAGCAATCTAAGCCCTCAGTTTCTGTAAATTCTTTTCTGTCTGTTTCATCCTCGCCTCCATCATCTTCTCCAGCTGAGCTGCATCTGCTGCTTAATCAGGTTCTTTTAATCTGTATTTCTTCTGCTTTTTACTCACTTTCTCTTCCATTCCCTCCTCTCACCCTCCCCGCTCCCCCTCTTTGCCTCCCATCAGCACTGGCAGCCAGCGGCGGTCAGCTACCCATCTCCAGCCTGGAGGGGGGACCGGGCCACATGTTTCTGAGCGGACACGGCGGTCACTCCGTGCCCCCCTCCCTCCGTCCTTCTCTCTTCCTGAACCGCCCTGGCCTCCTGCCAATGGTGACTTGCTCGACAGCTACTTCCTCCATGACCACCATGGGGCTGGTCAGCAGCAGCGCAGGAGGCGGCAGCGGCTGCGGCCCCAGACCCTCCTATTGCCAATCTTCACCCACCGGCACCAGCAACCTCATGAGCCCCACTTCATGCCCAGAGGAGTCTGCGTCTCCCTGTTCGAGTCCCGCCTCTTTCTGCTCCTTCAGCGAAGCCTCGCCGCCGCCCCTGGGAGGAGCCATGGCCGAGTGATGAGTGACTGACAGCCAAAGTATCGAATATCGAGCAGAAGAGGAAGACGAGGAGGAAGCAGAGCTTTAAAATCAAAATCTACAACATCGCCTTTCAACCAAAGCCATCTCTCCTCCTGATCCATCTCTAGATTGTTTCTCTTTAACTTTTTTCCCTCTGAAGTCTCCTGAAGCCAAAAATACACACAGACTGATGAGGGAAGGAGGTAAGGAGGGTAGGAAGGATGGAGAGGATGGAGAGAATGAAGAGGGGAATTTTAAACCAAATAATGACCTACAGCTGGAGAGGAGCTTTTCTTTTCACTCAACATCATGAAAGAAACACCAAAAAGAAAAGAGGAAAAAACTTGATGAGGGCAGAGATGAAACTGCTCAGGAGAAACAGGAAGCTGAGGAAAGACTTGTCCCATAAGCCAGGGAGGCTAGAAGGAAAAAAAACAAAATGTATGTGTTTCCCAGAGAAACACAAACATTACAAAGTAAACCAAAATCTCCAAATACCAAAAACTGTAAACCAAAAAAGAAAGAAAAAAAAAACAAACGGAGAGAAAAGCTTTAGCTAAAAAAGACTTTTTCTGATCTTTATTCTGTGTCAAACATCCTTCATTCCACTCAGGATTCATTCCTTTGTTTCATTCTCAGTCAGAACGCTTCGCAAAACATCTATTTTTGTATTATTTTCTAATCATCGACCTTTAAGGCATTTATAATCCCACATTTCTACAGCTGATCCCACCTGCAGGATATGAACCTACCTCTCACTTCACAGCTTTACAGTGATCAGCCTGCCGTACATTTACAGACACTGCTCGTCTTAATAAAACCTGGACGGCTCATCTTTTCTGTGAACAACTATATTTTAAATAAACCGCGTACGGCCCCTGAAAGTTAATTACAGCTTAAATTAGAGGTTGGATTTGGGAGATTTATTGGTCTTATTTTCTCAAACCAAAGCAAACACCCTGAGCTCAGCCTTTAGAGGGTTTACCGTCTACTCGCTTAGATGTGGACACATTATCATGGGATTTCTTCTTCTTTTTTTTACATTATTTGCCTTCTTTGATTTATTATCCAGCCCATACACACCATCCCACCATCATCACGTCATCTTCCAGACCGTCACTCTTGGATACCAAAGCATCGCCTCTGGCAGCGTTCGTCTCTGGATTCGCCCAGGAGACGAGAGTCCAGACAAACCTCACACACAAATACAAGCATAAGAAAGACCAAAAAACCAAAAAAAAAAAAGAAAAAAAAGAACAAAAGAAGGAGGTGAAACACCGGAGTCCCCCCACCACCACCACCACCAAAAAAAACCCTGCCCTCCAACCCATATGCCCCTCTCCTTTGTCTCCAAAGATCAGATCAAAGGGCCCAAAACAAGCGAGGAGGAGCAGAGGAGCCAAAGGGGGGAAAGCAGGACGAAGAAAAGGAGCAGGAGGAAGTGCGCTTGAAGCAGCGGACCAAAAAAATAACCCAAAACCAAAAGCTACTTCTTCTGCTACCTGTTCTGTTTAAGCAACTGATGTGAAACCAAATACAAACAGAGAAGGGGGGGAGGGGGGGAGGATGGAGGGGTGAGTAGCTCCCGTCTGTCTGTCCGTCTATAACTGTGATTGCTGTTTGGTTCCGGCAGACAGAATCACTCCCTCCCTCCTAAAGCCACCCCCCTCCCTCCCCAGCTTTATTCTCTCCTTTCCTGGACTCATTAGATAAGGAATAACCTCAACTAACTGACTTTATGAATTTTATATTATTTTGTTTTCCATTGTGTGTCTGTTTCCCGCCGCGTCGTGAGAACCGTGTGGAAGCAGGGGAGGCTTTTACCTGCCGTCACATGTTACCATCGCTTCTTTCGTTGCTCTTTTGGAAATGACTGTGAAAATGTAGCTTCCAAGATTTACGGGGGGGGGGGCAGCTTTTCAGTCCATTCAGAACATTGTGAAAAAGCCAAAACTGAAAACCAAAAGCTTTTGTTTTTAGATACACAACCAAACCAAATAGAACAACCAAACCACTGCACAAGCTGAGTGACTGCGTGTGACTGAGTGGGAACCCGGTTCAACAAACCTTTGTTTGCAGAGAAACTTTGGTTAAGTGTCTGTTTTTCAACCTGGACTTCTAATCTTCAGATCATCTCCAGCTGCTTTCTGTGTAGATATTTATATTTTATTTAAATAAACAGTTGAAAACAAACCAAAGGACTAATTAGCCAAAGAAATGCATATTTTCAGGAAAAATACCAGTCGGCAAAAAGTGTGATTTGCAAGTTGGAAAACAAATGGATTTGCCAAATATTATTGCACTAAGTACTGTTATCGATACAAGCTAATAATATAATCTCTACAGTTTATGGATTAAAACACACCAATAGCAGCCTGTCTGCCACTGGCTTATAGACATAAAAAAACATCAGATGTTCTAACAGATTGTTTGACTTCCCAACTTCGACTTTAGCAACAATCTTGGTAAATTTCCAACTAGGAATTTAATTCACATCATTATAACCAAAGCCACATTATCCCGTCTAATATAATGGGTTCTTGTTGGCTGTAGTTTGCTACAGAAGCAGACCAGTAGGGTTTAGTTTATAGTTTTTCATCCAACCAATCCAAACAAATCTTTGTTTTGTAAATAAGCTCCTAGTTGAAGATCCTTAGGTGTAATAAGCTTGAATAAAAATACCATAAAATTGCTTTCTTTTTTAACAAATGTTTAATTTTTACTATTCTGTGTTTATCATTTAAAGGTAGAAACTAAAAGTAAGATTGGAAGAAGGGTTGCTACAGATAAAATAACCTTAAACTGATTATATCAGTTAGAATAAAGCTATCTGAAAATTTTACATTTTATTTTTGTTTAGAAATAAATAAGCTAAACCATAACTTTTATTATCAGATGAAATCAGGAAACTGTTTGCGGCTTTTCTCTGTGTAGATCAAAACAAACTTAAGTAGAAATCAGCTGGTTGGTTAGTCAGGCTATCTGCTCATGTAGTTCATTCACTCATACTTTCACATCTGTTTTTTTCTTTTTCAAACCAGAAATACTTCCAAACAGCCAAATGTTTGTTTTTGGTTCTAACCTTTCAGCCAGCTGACTAACCGTGTGCAGCAACAAGTGGGGGAGGGCACCTCTGCCTCCCTTTATGGGTTATACAGCTAATAATCACTTCTTCGACTCCGACACTTTCTCTGCCATTAAATAGACTGTAAACTAACGATGTAACACTGTAGATGTTTAAAACCGGTACCGGTTCTGACCCGACCCATTTAGAAACATTAAATAAAGATTCTCATCGTTTAATTGAGAGCTGATCTGATCACACAAGAAAACAAGTCCAGTGTTGAAACCAGCGACACCTTTCAAAGACACATGGAGATGAAGGCAGTTGATGATGAGGATGGTGCCGATGGGGGTTTGGACGGCCGACGTCCTCTTAGTGGGACGGGACTCTTTAATCTTTTAATTTGATTCTCATTTCTACTGATTCTGGGACTTTAATCCTCTGATGAAAACCGAAGACGACGATTTCTGAACCAAAAGCTTTAAAACTTTTTCCTCTCTCGTGTTGAAAAAAAGTATTTGTATTTATTGTATGAGGAGATGTGTGCTTTTTTTGGGGGTGGGGGTTTAGGGAAGAATAGTGTAATGTATTTTATGAACCTCTCTGTCCCTCACTTTGTTTATTTATTGATTATTTATGTATTTATTGGATTCTATTTAAGTCTTTCTTGATCTTTGTACTCGTTTTCAGGGGTTTGTGTGAGGCTTGTACCTGCAGAGAGGTGTTCTTCAGATACCAAACTAGTGTTTCAAACCAAAACAAACTTTAGTGACTGTTGGAAACTGAGACGGAGAGCGGGGGGGGCACGAGAAATGTAAAGGAGGAACACATTTTTATTTCAGTATCATTTAAATACCGCAAACATGCATGGAGCCACATTTCTGTCCAAGTTCCCCTTAAAGCTCTAAATGTGTTATGTTATAAAGTAAATTTAGCGTGTTAAAACTTCCATAGTTATTTACTGACCTCCATATATTCCTGTAACGTTTTTTAACTAATACAAGTTGTCAGTGAGCTTCTTGTGCTCTTGATTGCACCAGAATAAGGTCTAGAAGAACCAACTCCTATGATCCTTTCCTTCGTTTGTGGTTCTTTAAACTCAGCCGGAGTAAAACTCCCACTTAAAGAGTCCATCCATTCAATCCCAAACAGAAAAGCATTTGATTGCTGTTAAGAAAAGTCTGAATAAATGCAGGAAGTTTTTAGTGAGGTCCTGAAAGCTAATAGATGAAGAAAGACTGAGCTGTTAATGAATAATAATCCGAGAGAATTAGGAGTAAAAAAACGGCAACAAACTAAAAATCCAAACATGTTAACTCTACTTTTTGTTGTATCTGTTCAACTGTTACAGTTTTACAGCTACTAACCATAAACCAAATTACAAAAACGACGTGAATGTGTTAAATAGTTGACAACCTTTTTTGATAGAATATATGATGGAGGTTACTTGTTATACAGGACTTCTTAGCTTTTAGAAGGTTGTGCATAATTAATACCACAGAAATCTAAATTTTACAGTCTTGTCTCATGAATGGATGGAACAACGAAATTTCCCTCCAGGGATTCAAACCCACAACCTGCTTCCTGTGTGTAATGCAGCTCCAACATGTTCTAGATCAGTCAACATTTTTCCCCATTTGATACGGCCAATCAGAGCATCAGATGATCTTAAAACCTACGAGTTTTATTTTAAATCTAATTTGTCTTCACACATTGAATGGCTTTTTGTAGAATGAAGTTATAAACTAGCATGAAAAAGTCTGGTCTTTTTAAACAGCAGTATTTGTTTTTTTTATTTCCAGCATAAATAAAGCCTGCTGTGTTTTCAGACTGTGAAGATGAATCCATTGTCCACATCGCTCTCATTTATCAGTGTTTGACACATTTATGAAGTTTTCTTTATCCTGTGAATTTCCTCCCTTTACGTCTCCTCCGTTCTCCAGAAAGATTTCCGATTCCCCTTCATCCCGCCGTGGGATCAGGACTCGAACAAATACCTCTGATGAAAAAACCAAATAGACTTTCAAGCTTTAAAGATGAAACCTAAAGCGACGACGTGTCTGAACTCAGGAGAGAGGGATGTGAAACAGGCTTATGAAGGAACCGTTTAAAGGCTTTCGCCTCCATTTTCACTGAGGTGCTGAGGGCCCGGCTGTGTTCTCATCACTGTTTGGATTTCAAGTATTAATTTCCGTTCTGAGTCTCGCTCGCCTGCTGCAGGCGTTTCAGTCCTCTGTGGATCTGAAAAGTGAGCAGATATCCCACCAAACGTAGGTTTCTGTATTTTACTTTGGCTCCGTCCGTTTGTGTGCCTGTGTAGTCGGACTTGTTTGTGGCGGTGACCGAGAATGATACCAAAGTTAAAACTGCCACAGTGAGGCGCTGCACCACAAACACACGCCGTTCCACGTGTAAATAGACGTCGTTAGTGAGGAATTAAAGGAAACGAAGGCCTGCTGTTGGTAGAAACTCAGAACCGCTCTGTTTTCTACCGTAGTTCTTCTTTGGATGTGAATGTTCATTTTACTGCAACGATCACCGTGAAATAGACTTTCCGATGGCCTCAATGAGACAAGACGTTCTAGTTACAGAGAGAACAAACCAGAGAATAACCTCAGTCCGGATCGTTTGGCCCGTGTTCATGTTGATTTATTGAGGAGAAAGTTAAAAATGTTCCTTTCTATTTTTTCTACAATGCAGCTTAAATCCAAAGGTTAAGAGGACAGCAAAGATAGATTTTACTGCTAAAGAAAAAAAACCTCAACAGTGAAAACCAAAGAGCTCCACTTTGATTTCTCCGCATTGTACAACCCCCACGATTTTATGACATGAACTCCTAAAGTGTTCTTTAATATAACTAAAGATGGTGGTGGTGGCGAAGCTCGAAGAAGCACCACGGGGTGGGGGTGTTTTCAGTTTTTTATTATGCTTACGATGTGCTGTTCTTTGACCTCAAGACTTTCTCTGTCTGAGTTGTTTCTGAAACCTGATTCTGTTGGGAACGTTTTTGGGTTTGAAACTGTTCTCTTACTGTCCCTTAACTCATCGCTATCTGTGTGCCTGTTGTTTTCTGGGGTGGGGGTGGGGGGGGGCAGGGAAGAGGAGGGGGAGGAACAAACCTGTAAGTGTTAGAAATAAAGTGCGAATTTAGACCAAAGTCACTTCATGTCTCTGTGTGGTTTATTTCCTATGTTTGGCTGATTGTAAAAAATGTCGCTATATTTTACAAAAGCAACATAAATAAATAAAAAAAAACAGCCAGAGGGTCGGAGTTACCCTGGAAATGGTAAAACTGAAAAGGTTTTAAAAGATAACAGCTTTTTGGGTCGTCTGCATGACATTTGTGTCACGTTACAGTGACAGTGATGCTGCGCAGGATAACAGGAAGTTTTAAACTCCTATCAGCTGCTTTATTAAGCCTTCCCAAAGTCAACTATAGGTTCATATAATGAAATATTGCCTTTGATAAGATTAAAGGATCCATTTTTTAATGAAATATCAGTTGTTTTTTAGTAGTTTTTCCGGTGATTACACCACCTCCAGCAGTTGGGCTCTTGTTTAGGAAGGCTAAACAAAATCTAAGACCTCTTACAGACAAAAAACACATTTTCAAGACTCAAGCTGTAAATACAGCGGCTCAGCTTACAGCTAAAACCATTTTTACATCAGAAGCTGTAAAATACGACCTACAGCTCGATGTTTCTGCAGCCTCACTGATCACATGAAGAACTTTTGCCTCTAACATGGTTACGTTATTGAATTACCAATAATACATCACCTAAAAGTCTTTGCCTTCAGTATCTGATTAGAAATCGCATATTTTGGTTTGTAGGCATACGAACTTCTTGGTTTTATGTAATATTTTGTAGAAAGATCACCGAATAGAAGGCGCCCCTTGGCCTCCCTTCTCATAATGGGGCATCCCATCATTTAGCAGTGTCAGTGACATGGTTTTTATTTTTTACTGTTTATTTTCTGCTTTAATAGGAGCGTGTATGTATCTGAATTAGAGCTTCAACCTAATTTGTCTCCATATTATGCTGCAACATTGAACATCTTGGCGACCCATACAGAAAGCTGTGACACTCATGGGATGTTTGCATGTTTCTTTGTTATGATTAAGTGCTGAAAATCAGAACAGTTGCTGTTAGTTGGATGGAAACAAATACAATGCTAAAAGTGCCAGACAACAGTGGATGGAAAAACCTGCTTTTTACCCAGTTTCTTGTGTTCTAGCTCCAGTTGGTAGGAGGGATTAAACCACCAACACTAAGGACTGCTCCAGACAAGTCAATGACAGAGTTGTTGAGAAGTATAAGTCAGGCTGGAGTCATGAGAAATATTCAAAGGTGTGACGGTTCTCCAAAGCACCATTAAAAACATCAACCCGAATGGTACCACAACAAACCTGCCAAGAGACGATCACCCACCAAAAGTGACCCAGTGAGCGAGGGGCATTAATCAGAGCGGCAGCACAGAGACCAAATGGACCCTGAAGGTGCGGAGCTCCACAGCAGAGCCTGGAGGATCAGTCCTCAGCACCACAATGATTGAGCCTTCATAGAGTTGGGCTTTACGGCCGAGAGGAAAACCTCAGTGTTAAAGATAACGTTCTAATATTATCGGTGCACTGGAGTACACATTAACATCAAACAACCTCTGCAGCACAGGGAGGCAATTTTGTTAACAAAACATTCAGATGAGAGTGACTTATAGTTTATTGTGTTATTAAACTAAAATAGCTGAATGATGATCTGTGATCCTAACTGCATCTCAGTCCATGACTCCAGAACGTTTCCCTCCATGGATCCCTTCTAAAACAGGCTTAACTTGAGCCAGAGACATGATCCCTTTTCTTTCTTTTTTTTTAAACAGTGTCCTGTCTGGAAATGTGACAATAAGAATAATTGTCTTGATGCCAAACAGAGCTCAACAGATTTTACTTTCACAAGTGGAGCAGTAGGGCTATCACCACAGTGTTCCGCTTGTTTTATGCATATAAATAGCTTGAGCCTTTTTCTAACACCTAAAACAAGTGAGAGGATCTAATATGTGTGCAGGCATCAGTGCATTACTGAACGACTGAACCCTCTGCAGGTTCAGTTGTAATAATTCAGCATTCATTGTGTATTTAAAAAATGGATATAAATCTATCATCTCTGCGATCTGTGCCTGTTGCTATATGGTCTTCTGCTGTTATTTTTTACGTTAAAAGTTGTTTATGTCTGAAAAAATTATAAGTAACTCCTTAAACTGTGAAATCTTTTGTTAAGTGTTTAGGAATCTTAATTCTAGGCTGTTTAGACGTTTATTCGACCTGCTATCATTTACCGAGTCAATGAAAGCTGAAGAAAGCAGCAGACCTGCATTTGGCTTTATTACTTATAACCCGGTTTAACATAGCCACACCTGTTACTAATGGCTCGGCCTTCGTGGAACGGATGAAGCCAGGATGCTCTAAACTGATCCAGCCAGATCGAGTCGGACTTGATCTCTTATCCAGAGATTTTAAATTCACCTTGTGTAGAACAAGCCTCTGAGCTTCCTTAGACGGATAAAACGCATCTTAATCTTATTGTATGCTAAGTTTTAACTGACCAGTGCAGTTTTCTGCTGATTTTCTTATCTTACGGTTACCATTAGAACCTCCACCGGTTCCTCGCTGCTCTCAGTAGTTTCCACTATTGTTTAGAGTTTAAAACTTTTTCCTTTACATTTCTGTGTTTGTTGCTTTCCAGTGTGGGAGGCCTGAAAAATTCAGAGAAGTTTGAAGCAGGGTAGGACAGCAGCCCTGGAGCCTGTCCTGGATTCTAGTGTGGATATTTAATGAGGTTCTGCTTCTGTTGTTGTGGATTTCTGGCAGCGCCCCTACACATAACCACAGCCCCACAAAGCTTACAGCCGAGTTGTTGCTGTAAAGGGGAGAAAAATCGAATCTGCTTTCTTAAAACTGCATCTCCTCAGCAGTCAGTTTCAACATGCTTCTCATCTGTTTTTCATGAGTTTCTAATGTCACAGATGAGCCAACAGGCCTCCTTCCTACAGTGGGTGGATCCACCTCCTCGTGTCTTCAGAACTTTGTTTGTTTGGTTTTCTGTCCTTCGTTAATGGCTCATAACTGTTATAACTTGGCGTCAGAGATCTGCTGCTCATTTTGAAGTCTGTTCTGTCCCCTCTCCTCTAGTTTAAAGTCTCTTTTATGCTTCCTTTGTGTAATATTTGGCTTCCAGCTCTGTGAAGCTGCCAACTGTGGTGAAATAAAGTCACAGATATGAGGCTTCTGTGTGCAACGACTTCTGACGGCTTCCCTCGGCGTCATTAAATAATGATGCCGCTGTTGGTTCTGGGTGGTTCAGAGATCTGGGTGGCCTGGTGTGTGCTGATGTGCTTCCAGTCAGAACCCGTCTGTCTTCTGGGAACCAACGAACTGCAGCCCACACAGTCCCTGAAGAGCAGCTGCTGCTGCAGCCTGTTTCTCTCTGCCTTCTCGCTCCATAAACCTTGAATGAACCCCACTGTTCACACCTTTTCACTCCCTGCAGGCCAGATGTTGATTAGCCAAATGTTTGCAAACCCAAATGAAATGTCAGGTGTGAAGCCAAAGCTCCAGATCCAACTGCAGATTTGATGGTTGGAGATCTTTCAAATGTTCCCTCCTCCAAATGCAACAAAATGTGAAGGTTAGCAGCAAAAAAGTGCTGAAATTCAAAATGTTACAACAGAGAGATGCTGTGTTTATTTCTAAATGGCAGCATTGTTGTCACTCTAAGTTACTCTTAAGGCAATAACAACAGGATAATCCTACTCAACCAACAGTTAGGAGGGATGCTGCTTACTCTGAGCCATTCAATTAATAAATAGAAGAAAATAATCCGTAAAGAGTTAAGTCCAACTCTTATTTAGAGAAGGAGAATGATGGATGCTGAACATCTCTAAGTAAAATAGTTCCCAGACATTTTTATCCAGAAAAGCGTCCGCAAAAAAAGTTAATTGGACTGAAAAAAAGTTCAGTAAAAGTTTTAGTTAACAGTTCAGATTCATGTAAATGGAAAGAAGTGTAAAAAATTATAAAGCTACTATTCAAATGGATAGAAGACGAGACAAAATGGCAAATGCTGCCAGTCTGCTGCTACCTGTGAGGACATATGTGAAGAAAAGCTAACAGCAGGTCGTTTTCCCCGTTTAAAGAAAGGATGTGGAGTGAATTACAGTTTGGCTAACAGCATATTTGTTTGTGTAAAGAGAACTGGAAGAACATTTATGAATGAATGGAAGTAAGTTTGTTCTTTATTAGGTCGTCTAAACTGTCTGATAATCCAAGAAACACAGAATTTAAGCTGTGTTAAAGGATGGTGGCACAGCCGTCGAGGTATGAGGATGTTTCCGTTTAATTCTAGAGATAGATCAGGTAGAAAGGAAGACTCAGCAGAAATCATGATGCCAAACAAAAAAATCTGTTGAAGTTAATGGTTCAACAAGACAACAAGCCCAAAAACACCAGTAATGAGCAGCGACTTGGTTCCAGACTGAGTTTAATTTCATGGAGCAGCCGACACCAATGGCTGGACTTTAACCCAAAAGATAATCTATTGGGTGACATCAAACCCACAACATCCATGCCGCACAGACAGGAAGTCAGTAGAGGGAGAATATATCAGCTTCTCCATGTTTTGATTTCTATTGCCATTGCAGAGTCCCCAATGAAGTAGTGTTAATAAAAATAAAAGCAGCTCTAAGCCTCAGTAATAACTGCTTCAAGTGTTTATCTGACAGCAAAACTGCAAGAGATTGATGACAAATAGAATAAAGTTTAAATACTTGCAGAAAACCATAGATTTCAGCTGAAATCTGAATGGAAAAAAACAAGCACCAATAACTTCAAACAGACAATAATTTAATGCTATATTATTACATCTGTGTATACTGATTGAAATTCTTAGATATTGTTCTATTTTCTATATATAGACTTTGTTACTACATCAACTTTTAAAGTTTCCCTGTTCAGACCTGTTAAAATGTGAGCAAATGTTGTTTTTCAGTAATGCCACCAGGTGGCGCCAGTTACTCTTACTGCAGGATCAGAAACAGAAATCCTCCTGGACGTCAGTCCACTGTGTGACCCCTTAAAAATAAAATACATGAATCAAATGAAGCCCATGTTGGTGCTGCAGGTCAGAATTAATGGATTCTATTACTGTTAGAGTCCAACTAAATAACTCTTACACAAGAAATATGTTGTAGGATGAAGGACAGTCTATCTGGGATTTTTTGGGTAATAATTTAGATAAAGAAGAGAGAGGATGTGACTTTGATTGTCAGATATAGTTATTTTATACCCAGTATAGAGTCTCGCTACCATGACTGAAAGGTGTTTGTTGTGTTCATCAACCTGAAGGAAGAAACTGTCTCTGTGGTTTTTATAATTGGAATTATCAGCAAAAATTAACACCATTTTTTCACATCTTTGCCTTTTTCCATAGATTAGAACTGACTAAATGATGCAGAAAATCCCGGACAATAAAATACCTGAGGTTATTAGCCCAATAAAGATTACTAACATCAGTTAAAAGAATCATTTACAGGTGCTGCTGTTTGGTTTTTTTATTGTTTTTTCAAACAGTGAAATGACTCGATCCTCTGACCCCCTCCATCAATCCTTTGTTCGCTTCCGATTTATTGTTTTGGATTTTCTTTACTCTCTAAGGTTGTTGTTTTTCCATTAAATATGATTTCTGTTACAAATTTGGGCCTATTTGCATTAAGGTAGTTATTTTTAAATGTAACACATGAACGATATGTATGTTAATATACATACAGGTACGTGTGTTGGAAGTAGTGGCTCCTTTGGTCTCTTTGACTCTCCTTCTGTTTGGGCTCCTTTTTTCTCTACAGTTTGCTGTTTCATTCCTTCCTGTTTCCATTTTGTTTCTGTTAACAAACCACTTCATGCCCCTGATTTAAAAAATGATGTTTGAGTCTTTTTGTTACCGTAGTAAAATGTTTTTAATGAATTCCGGATAAAATGTTCTCATCTTAAAGATTTTCTTTTCCATTAAATTGGTGCTTGTGTGTTCAGCAGAAACTGGATCATGATGACCTGAAGCTAAAACTAGACAAACTTTTCTAAATATTCTTTGTTTCTGTTTTCATTTAGATTTAACATCAAATTCAAGAATAGTTTATAAATCTTCTGCTGTTGTTCAGAATCATCCAATCATCTTTGATCTCAGCTATTCACAAAGCTGTTGATTAGAGATTTTTCTTTCAGCCCTTCGAACCGAACACTGGAGTTCTGATCTGAGCTTTTTATCTTTTTATTTTCTTATTTTAGGTAAATGATAAAAAAAACATATTCCAATCCAAATCTTTCATTGCAAATCCAACATTTTATTGTATTTTGTTTATTTTTTACTTCAGTTTTATCAGTTTTAGGCTGCAGCTCGACATCAATGTCGCTCAGAGAAAAAAGTAACATTCTGTCAATGATCAAAAGGTTTTATGTTTTGAAGAAAGGAAAGAAATTTCATAAGATTTGGCAATTTAATCATATATTTGAGCAGAGATTTGCAGTTATTTCTTCTGTCTTCCACCCTTCTATAGTCCATAAGTTGTTTTATCAGTAGCTGTTTCCACCAGACTAAATATTTTGATTGAACTGTGTCACAAACAGTGCAGGTCTTTGTGAAATACACACTTTTTGCTCAGGGGCTTTAATTCATAAAATTATTACCCAAATTTGAGCACTTTTACTCTTAGAACATCAGTAGAAATTAGAACCTTCAATCATTTCCTTAATTTCCATTTCATTTTAATATTCAGTATAATTTAAGGTACATTTGATTTGACCAATAAAAAACAGAAACAGCTCATAAAAATGTTATATAAAGACAGTTATTGAGCTATATTTAGTTTCTCCTTGACAAAAAAATCCTTTTATTTTTTAAGTTGAATGTAGAGCAGCAGTAATGTAGCAGATAAATAGTAAACCAGGAGGTTAGTATTTTATCCCATCAGTTATCGAATTGTTTTGATCTTATTTGTTCTTTACGAGTTTCAGATTTATCCTGAAACAGTCGACACCCAGCTCAGCATCTGGTGCAGTTTGGGACGTTTATTCACTCAAGACTTTAGCGTGATAAAAACCCTGATCATGTTTTTACTCCAGAATGTCCAGGCTGAGCAACAGAGGTGCCAAACCGACTGTCCTGCAGCTTTTAGATGCATTCCTTCCCAACACCTGAGTCCACTGGCTGGGTTCCCTCCACTCTGCAGAGAACTGGAGACAAGCCATTCTTTGATTCAGGAGTTGGAGAAGAAATGCATCTAAACACTGAACTAAAACTTTGACTTGACTTGAGTCTTAACGCTTGCTTTAATTCATTGAAAGAAAAAAACGGAGAAAAGCCTCTCTGAGCTTTAGCTGAGCGAGGCCACCCTGGAGAGAAATTTCTTTCCAGGATCTCCTTCTTCCCATCATGAATTAGAAGTCATGTCCATCGAGGGGAGCCTAAACCTGAAGCCTCTGATGGATTAGGAATCTCATCATTTGGCTCAGTGGAAAGTTTCAAATTTAGTCGGTTCATTTTAGACAAATGTCAATGAAGATTAATTAAATTTGCTCCACAGGACTTTCCCTGCAAACAAACGCTCCATTCTGCCATCAGTGTTTGATCTGAAATAAATGTAAATCATTTCCCCACTTTGAATGCGAGAGCCGCCTCGTAACAGTTGCTGTGTTTCGCTGCATTTCACATGTAAATTTCCCCTCAACAGTTTAGCTGTTTACTCTGCAACAACACGCCACAAACGTTGAGGTTATTTTGGGTAAATATTCAAATCACACGGCAAACAGACCTCACTGTTCTCCTCCACAAACCTGCTCAAAGGTTACCTTTAAACATTATTTCCATGGGTCCAGATTAACTCCTTAAGTTCATTTACATTCATATTAAATCATAATTTTATCCACACGCAATCTATAAATCTCACCATTTATGCAACATAATAGTGTTAGTAGGTAAGTAGATGGCTAAAACAAACAAACTTCACAATTAATTAATCTGGATGTTTTACCCGTAAGTGTTTCATTCTTGGTACCTTTCAAATACGATACTTTCTCCGTGTGCAAGGTGTACTTTCTTGGATCTTACAGGGCCTCCTTCCTTAACAAACCACTTTACTTTCCAGGGTGGGGGTTATTGATACTCCCTTGGATCCTATAGGATACTTTCTAGTATTTTCCTTAACCCAAGGTTACTTTTTAGGAGTTTTTAAAGTACTTTGTGGAAACTTAAAAACTACTTGCTAAAAACACTGAATACCCTCAAAGAAGTTTAAAGAAGATTTTATAGTCTATAGAATAACTTCTGGTGCTTAAAATAAAATGAAAAACAGGTTAGATCTTAGGAAATTGCATGATACTTTATTTAAACATAAAGGGTGCCTTCTGGAAGCTTTTTCAAGGGGTTTAATGGTACTTCCTAGTAACTTATAGGACACTTTCTTGTACTTTCCTTTAAAAAAAATCATGTTTTATGTCAAGATTTTGAATGGTACTTTCTAGGAACTTAGTTGATATTGTTTTTAGAAAACAGTGGAAAAACTGCCAGAGTCCAAAATATGCTAAAGAAACATTAAATAACTGATTGGGGAAGATGTGTTTGATTTGAAGGAAATGAGGAATGGCTCAAGACTTTTGTGTTAAACTGAACCTTCTCAGTTCCTGTTAACGGATCTTGTTGGTGAATCTAAAGAGGAGTTTGGATGTAAATCTCTTTAGAGCTTTTTTGTGTATAAAACGGATAAAGTCCCTGATGATGGGAATTCCCGTCAGACTTCAGCTTTCTGCATCAGAGCACATGGCAGCACGCCTACAATGTAAATATACATCATGGCCTGACGTTCCAATGTCTCCCTGAGGTTCAGACACCTCCAGACTCTGTGCTGCATGAGCAGCGGTGATGCAGACAGTCCTCTGTCGCTGTAGAAACCAAACGTCCTGCGGTAGGTGGCAGGCTGCTGCGGTCGGCTGGCTGGCTGGTGTCGTCTGGCTGGCTGATCGCCGCAGCCTTGGTGTGATGTCTGTTGCCATCCTGCTCTCAGCTTGAGCCAAAAAAAGGAGCAGGTCTCCTGCATATTCCAGAGCCCTATAGGCTGCGTCGCTTCCAGCCAAACCTACACAAACACAGCCTCAGCCAATCTCAACCCAACTCAGACAAACTGCATCTCAGTCCAAACCCATCCAAACGTAACTGAGGGCAGCCAAGCCCACCGCTCCCCACCCTGCCTCAACATTTGATATTTTATATTCCAGACATTATTTAGCCAACAGCCTGCCTCCAGGACGACGGAGAACTGGGTAAGAAATTTCCCCAAACTCAGGGTGGCTGGATCACCCTGAAGGGAACTGAAAGCATCGAATATAGAATCCCATCAATCCGTCCGTCAGAGATTCATCTAGGAGAAAACTTTAAGCTCTGATGCTGTATCCAGTAAAAGTCACTCAAAAAGTTAAAGTAGAGAAGTTTGGTCCATATGAGCAGGTCTGAGGCTGATGGATAAAGACGCACAGAACCTGGGAACCTTGTTGTCAACCATTAGCTTCTCTCTGCACCAAAGAGTAAAGTGTGAGTTGATCAGTCTGACAGCTGAAGCTCGACCTGAACTGGATCCCCAACAGGACAGCGATCCCAGCAGATCTACTGTAGAACCTGAGGCTCCAGAGCCGCGAGTGGTGCTTTAGACGCTTTGGCTGAAATTGATAAAGAGCCAGTTAATCTTCTGAAATACAGATATAAAAAATAACAATACAGGTTTTAGCATTTTGCATTAAATAATCCAAAATAAATCCACTCTAAATATAAACCAATGTTTTATTTTTCATCAACCCATTTAAAAACTCAGTTTTCAAGTTGTTTTACTCTCATTTTAAAACATAACATTTTAAATGGCACCAAAAGTCTTTAAAAACCTCCTGTGGTAGATATTTATTAAATAGAAGTGATCTTAAAGAAAAAAAAGTCACATGGTTGTGGTTCTAAATGCGTCCTTTGGATTGTAAAAGCTGCAGACCCTTGGCCTAGTCCAGGGGTCTGCAACCTGCGGCTCCGGAGCCACAAGTGGCTCCTTGGACAACAATGGCTCTCAATAGCGGCTAAAAATAATAAAGAGCCAGCTAATGCTTTTGAATAAAGTATATTAACAAATATTAATTTTAAAAGCTTAAACAGTTTTTCTAAATGAACATTTACATTTGATTTTCTCCACAGAATGACATTAAAGAGCCTGGAATATGTTTAAGATCTATATTTCTTGTTATTGACTTTCTGTTTATTTTTCAAATAAAATAATATCCTATACGACAAAATCTAAAATCAATATTACTTCTTTCTGAAACTGTCATGTTTTCTCCTAATATCAAAAACTAAAAACAGAAAATAAACTGTTGTTTAAAATAGCAACAGATTTCCTATAGCAGATATTTAAAAGTAAAAAGTGTGCTTTGTTTAAAAGGCATGTACTATTTGCAGCTCTGAACAACTTTTATTTAGCCGGTCTTAGAGTAAAATGGCTCTTTGCATTAGAAAAGTTGCATTCCCCTGGCCTAGTCAAAGTCCAGACCTGACTGAAATGCTGTGGCAGGACCTTTAGAAAAATCAGAAGAACTGAACTCCTCAAAGAAAAAAGGCCAGAATCCACAGGACTATTGTTAAAGCTTTTTATTCACAGGGTGTACTTACTTTTTGTTTCAGCATTTAAAGTTTTATCCCTCATTATCAAAGGGTCCCCATTAGAGCCTTTGAACAATCACAGGAACGGCTCAGCGAAGGCCTCGTCTGGTATTCTAATCTCTCCTGAAGTCTGAAGGAGCGGCAGGTAGAGGCATGTGTGGACATACAGCAGGGCCTCTCCTGCTTGTAAAACACACAGCAGTAGACTACACACGTCAGCCTAGAGATATACAACACATTCAAACCATAAAGACAAGGAGGAATAGAGGAGAGACTGCCTGGGCTCAAACCTGCTTAACTGTCTGCAATGAGAAGAAGAGGAAACGGAGAGGAAGAGCAGAACCAGGGGAGGAAGAGGATGGAGGAACAGAAGTGAAGGAGATCAGCAACTGAAAGAAGAGAAATATAGATTGATGCAGCATGGAAACGGAGCCAAGCTGCACCTGATACATATGAAGTTAAAATGAAGAGCGGAGAAAATTTAAAACCTCATTGGTGTTTTTTTCATCAGTTTTAAGACGCTTCTCACTCTGAGCTGTTAGCAGACAGTAAACTCTACTGAACTCATCTATAAAATAAAAAATAACCACAGAGTTCATTTACTTTCTGTTGTTGATCAAGTCACAACAAAGAAAAATTTAATCATCTATTAGTAAGCATCAAATAATAAAAACTGGTTTAAAGATCCCACAGCTGATTCATTTCAATACCTTGATTTATTAAAGAGTACATTTTTAATCAGATGAATATGAAATGATTACAGACCATGTTAAACCTTTATTTCTGTAAACTATGATGCTAATTTAGAAATTACATTTGTAAAACATCCGACCGATAAAAACACATTATCAACACAGACATGTCAGCTTAACAAAAAGTATGATTATTACCTTTAAAGAGCAGCTCTTCAGCGGAGGTGTCGCCATGTTTAAGACAGAAACTCCTCAGTCTTTATAAACACTGAGGACCATTGACTGCCATTGATTTTCAATCCTTTTTATGCCCAAACACTGACAGAAACCCTAAACCTGACCACTACTGCTGCATACCTCACCCTAACCTGAGCTGGGTGACAGTAGCCAAAATATGTAGTGAAGTGATGCAAAGCGCTGCTTCGTGTTTATAGAAATTACTTAAAAGTAAAAAATATATTTGGTAAGAAGGTTATTCAAGCACTCAGTGAATATTGGATCATATCATCTGATTTCATGTTTAGAAATGATATAGTCAGACAGGCTTTATGTGCTTTTATCATAAAACTTTTTAAACCAATCCTTACAGGGAGAATAGAATAACACACTTTACAGCCAAAAGTATTTTGTTCATCCATCCAGATGATTGAAATCATGTGATCCAATCATTCCCACAGCCACAGGTGTATAAAATCAAGCACGTTGGTATGCAGACTGTTTTTACAAACATTTATCTAAGTCAGGGTCCCTCTGATGAGCTCAGTGAATCCCAGCGTTTAACTGTGATATGTAGGATGCAACCTGTGAAATAAAACCACTCGGGAAATTTCCCCCTAATATTCCACAGTCAACTGTCGCCTGTATCCAAGGAAATGGTTTGGAAATGTTTGGAAACGACCACTGAGCTCCAATGGTAGGTAATGGTAACAGATCAGAGAATGCAGAAGCTCATGGTGCAAATAGGTCACTAACTTTCTGTAGGTGGACGATTTGATTTTCAGTTAAAGGAACTCTTAATGTTTTAGCAAACCAAGACAATTTGGATAATTCCAAGAAGCCAGGTTTGTGTGAACCGTGTGGAGCTGCCCCTCCCTCCTCCAACATGACACCGTCCTTAAAGACTAGGGTGGCCATACGTCCACTTTTTAAAAGGTCTGTCCATCATCCGCCGTTACTTGGAGACGGACGCCCGTTTGTGAAAAGCGTACATATTTAAAAGCTAATTCTAAAGATTATATCCTACACTTAAATAATTTCCTTATAATCCACTTCGGCAGGTTCCATCAATCCATCCGTTTTCTGTCGTGCATTATCCCTCATGGCATCACGAGGTTGTGGCAGATTATTGGATGAAATTGTGAATTATGAGACATTTTATTGGTCATCGGTACTGAACAGTAATCAGATCAGCAATGTGGACGTGCTGACGTCAGCTCTGCAGCCGGTAGTCAAACAGAACTGAGCGCACCTGCAGACCGCAAAAATACCTAAACATTGTTTTTTTTATCCTAATATTGGGTTTTGTAAAGTTTCCTCCTTTTTGGTGTTATGTTACTCGAGTAGAAGTAAAAGAATATTATTTAAGAGTAAAACTATTCCTAAAATGTTACTCAAGTAAATATAACCAGTTTCTACCGACCTATGCTGAGTTCATCCCTTAGTCTTAAACCCAACCATCAGCTAAATAAAAAGTGTGAACCAGCAAAATGTCCTCACTTTGTTACAAACGGTCCTCAGTTTAATGGTTAAGTTGGAGGAATGGTCCTCACTCTGATGCTGAAACAGAAACACACACCTATTGTATGTTATAGCTTAAAACTGTCATGATGGGTTTAAGTGCTCTAACCCACATGCAGAACACCACACGGATACTGGGAAAAAGTTAAACTGTTTATTAGGAATAAACACAGATAACAGACTGAACAGGTTTCGGGTTCTGGTTCTGGT
>JAUZNJ010073000.1:0-25371 GCA_034780135.1 Jordanella pulchra | reverse complement strand
GGCTATTGTTCAAGGGCATGTTTTTCAAGAAAAGATTGTAACATTGAAAGTGAATTGCGATCTTGTAACACAGTGTTGGTTATAGCAAAAAAATAAAAAAATCGGTATCAACCAAAATCGGAATCGGCTGGTCAGACTTTTTAAAGATCGGTGATCGGAAATCGGCTGGAAAACTGCAATCGGTGCACCCCCTAATATAATTCAGTATTTTTGATTTGGGTAAAATAATAAAAAAAGTAATCATAAAGCAGTTAAAGAGATTTAATTTAATATGCAAATTTTATTCATACCACTATATGAAATAAGTGTCTTATTTGGTATTTAATCATTTTTATAAAGCTTTACTTTTTAATGATCAAGGGCATTTTATGACCAACCTATATTTATAATGTTTTTCATTGTTCAAATCAAAACTAATGGTCTACAGTCTCTGATAACTGTAGTGTTCCTGTAATAATGCCTCTGAGCATTACCGTGTAATCTGTAGTCAACCAATTAGGGGTCATTACACTGTGGAAAAGGACAAAATCAGAGAATATGTAGATTAGCGATTCATCTTAATTATTGGCTGAGTATTCCCTGATTAAGAAAGGAATCCCATTAACACTCTGGAAAACTAGGATGTTCAATGTGATTAAAAAGAATCTTATACCTCTATTATTGCTGCATACTAACTCTGCCCTTGCACAATAAGTTCTTTAATAGAGTTACCTAAAACGCTGGACAAGTGGTTCTAAAAAATATTTTTTGGGGGGGAGGCTGAATGCTAATGCATGCCAAACCTTTTTAATTTGTTAAAGTATTGAAAGTATTATTTCTATTCCCCTTTAGAAATACGCACTACTTTTTGTTGGTCTGGTGCATACAGTTCCAATAAGGACCACTGGGACGTTACTGCAAATTAATAAATGCAAAGAAATCATATTCTTGTTCTATGCATTTAGTGCGACTGCAAATTAAACGATTAAAAAAAATTACAGTGGTCATATTTTTTTAGTGAGTTTAGGACCACAGATTGTTGTTACAGCTGACATAGACTAAAGTATTAAATAAAAAAAATAAGTAAAACAATCCTTCAATGTTACAAAGGAAAGGTAAGCTTTCATTCCTTTTTGCCTGAGGACATGAATCACTTGAATACATACCGACATTTTTCATGCAAAGTTACCATGACACATGATTGTG
The DNA here is from genome assembly GCA_034780135.1 of Jordanella pulchra. Lineage (NCBI taxonomy): Eukaryota > Metazoa > Chordata > Actinopteri > Cyprinodontiformes > Cyprinodontidae > Jordanella > Jordanella pulchra. The sequence goes on along the minus strand of JAUZNJ010073000.1, from coordinate 24,186 downwards.
CAAAGCATTTGTTTGTTATGCTTATAGGCCTTGCATTTCACTGTAAAACAAAAAGCCTTGGCTACTAACAACTCATCACTTAAATAACACAAGCAACATGGTTACAAGGACTCAGTAATTATGTGTCTGCCAATTACAGCTGTGACTAATATCTGTGCTGACAAAATCAGGTTCTCTAGGATGCAGTGATTAAGACTCATATGGCTTCATAACACAATCAATATTTCTGTGGCTGTGTATCAAATGGCAAAAGGAAGCCATGTAGAATGAAGAATAAAATGTAATCATTGTATTTACTAACAGGTTATCAGCTTCAAATGATGTTACAGCAATTATTGCATTATACTCAGAATCATATGCATATTTATGTAGATTCTTTATGTAGAAAAGAAACATCTAAATTGTAGTAAGTAAAACAGTTTTTTGATATGAAGAGTGGGTGTGGTGGTTTTTTAGCAATCTTTTGTAAGTCCAAGTAAAATGCATCTTTAAGATAGGAGCATATTCTCTCTAGGACACGTAGATATGTTTAAAAGGGAGTACTTAGTCTTTTAAAATACACATCTTTCATGTACATCTTACTTTGGTGGTAATGCAAAGTTTTATTTTACATAAGAGATTTTCTTCTTTGCTTATCTGGTATCAATTTCTCTAGAGAAAGGTAAATAGAGTTTACTTTTGAAGACCAAATAATGTGATGATTTATTTTGTTCTAACTCCAAATATTTGAGTATAGCTTCAAACAGGGAAAGCAGTTGGATGTGCCCTGAATGTATATAAAGATTTTGTGAAGATTTTGAAACTAATCACATAAGAGGTTATAACAGTTCAAAGAAAACAGTCTCATATTACACTTTATGAGAACTTTATGAGACTTCAGCTTTATCTAAAGAGTAAAAGAAAAAAAAAAAGAAAGAAAAACCTCTCAGGGAGGCAGGGATTTTTTAATTGAAAGGAAAAAAACTCATTAATAAAATATACTTTGCCTTGCAATTCACTTTACTGTCTTTTACCTTGTATTACAGTAATTCAACTGAATAGCTGAACTCCTATCTAATAATACATAATTGAGTATGTAATTGCTTCTCATAGATTCTTTTGTTGCTACACTCTCCCTAAAACAGTTAATTTAAAAAAAAAATAATAGTCAACAGCAAACACTGAGTTTTAAAAAGAAGTTGGCTATGTGAATTTAAAAAAAATACAAATCAATGTGATAAATACTGTAGATGCATTACTTGGCTCAAACCTATTGTATTTCAAACTTATAAAAAAAAATGAGTTTGAAAATGGCAGAGATTTGCCAGACTATCATGAAGGATGACTAGAAGTGCTTGTATGGCTGGTTTTTAAATTGTGCTACTTCACTGGTTTCATTTACCTACAGTCAGATGAATATGTTGGAAATGGTGGTTAAAAGCACACTTTTAAAGACCATGCTGCTTGTCTTTTTTCATATTTAAAGAAGAGCATAATGGGGCCTATAGTGCATAAACCATTTATTATGAAGATAAATACACATTTAAAAGTTCAGTAGTGTATAAACTCTTGACAGCGCTTTCAAGAGATGTGGAAAAAGGCACATGGTCCATGTAGCTCTGAGTGGACAAGCGCATGTTTGGTGAACATAAAAGAAACAGCTTCATTGTGTGAAGCCTGACTGTGGGGTTATCCATAGTTATGTCCTTTACAGGAACAGGTCACAGAAAATTAGAACTTGCTTAATTCTTAATGAGCACATTTTTTTCTTTGATGAACTGTTTCTATCCTGATGGGGTTTCTCTTCTCTATGACAGTGATGCCCCCAATTTGGTGTGCAGGAACAGTAATTTAATGGCTTAAAGTGTATTGAATGGATGTAAATCACCGGCTGTGGCAATTATATTAGTAACCTAAGTCAGCACTTTTGGGCGCTTTGGACCAACAGGTTAGAGAGCAATCTCCCAGATAGCCATCCAAACACAGAACCCTGTTTTATCTTTAAAGGAAGGGTCTACTTTCACTTGAAAAGCAATCAAAGAATTACTGAACAATTTATAAAATACAGCAGATCTGAAAAAAAATCTAGAACCACATTTGGAAAAAGTATGTCTACTTGTACAAAACTGTTTTGTTCTGTTGTTGTTATTTTTAGTTAGTAAGGCTGAAAATGATACGCTAAATGATCTAAAAGATCAGACATCATTTTGTGTACAGTAAGTGTGATAGAGAAAAACTGCAAGTAAAAAGAATCAAAAACGTGTGTCTTTCTTTAGATTAACCACTATATCATATAAACATGCTATGAAATGCAAACAAAAAACTCTCCACTACAATTATTTACAAATCCAAAGCCACAATAATGAGCTGCTAGAAGTACGGGAGGATTCTATTTCTATGACAAATCAGGTACAGATGAGTGATAAAACAGAAAAAAACACCTGAAAAGTATTTTTTTTTATCTTTCACATGTTGTAGTTTACTATGCTTTTTATAAATAGAGATATAAAATAATAATTTCTCTCAATCAATGGCGACTCTGATGTAACTGTATTCTAATTGCGCTTGCACACATGAGCTGATGGTATGGATCTTGCTACCAGTTTAGATCGGGTAGTGACAGAATGAACGCAGAAAAAAAAAGTATGATTATTAAAGAAAAAACTGTTCAGGCATGGCAAACACAAAGTTGGGTCATTGTTACTCTGCGAGAAAGTAGGACCAAACAAAAGTCTTTAATTTGCTGCTGAAGTCATCTTCCTATAGCACAAATGCACTTAACACCACAATACCCGACTGCTTTTCCTGGTAAGGAAATATCTTGGAAGTTGCTTCTGATAAATAATAAATTCCACAGCTGATGATGATGGGGTGGATGTAGTATGTGGGTGCTTGTGAGCTACACTGGTTATAATGGAGGAAAAAAGAAGCACAGATCTATTGAAGATTTAAGTAAAGGGTCTGCCTGTTGTAGCTCCCACACTAAATATTCAGCCACTTTATTAATTAATTGATTCTCCTAATAAAGTACATGTCTGCTTCAATACTTGCCACTCGAACAATATTTATGGTTGTATTTAATTTTGATTTATAGATAAACTTTCAGGTATCTATTGTCTAAGGAAACTCATTCATTGCCATAACATTTATTATTGATGTATATTTCATAAATTAAAGCTTTAAAATTGTTTTTTGCAATTCAAAACATTTTTTTAACAACTCTAAATAGTAGTTAGCTCAAGTAAGGATATGATCCTTGAAATCATTGTTCACATCTGCCAATAACAGAAGTCTATACCAGTCATATTATTTTAGACCACAGGAAGTTTCTGAAATTCCATACAGAAATTAATACTGGTCAATTAAGTGTCTTAGTAAACGTATGAATCTGTGTGATAAAGTTTTTATGTCTAAAGTCCTCACAGAACACATCACAAAAGATGTGGCTTTGAATGTAAAACACATGGCTACTTTTCACCCAGTACTAATCTTCATCCTATTAATTACTTTCTCATTTGTTGGAGCCACTGAAGGTTCTGTTTATTGTGGACCACTTCATTACTGTCATGAGGCCTGTGCAGTTGCCATGGTGTGACCATTATGCCATGTCCTTTGAATTTTAATTATCATTCACTGCCTGAATTGTGCTGAGGATATTACCAAGTGGAACGAATATCGTTCTCATCAGTCTCATCCCGATGACCCCACTTTTGAAGGTCATCTCTTTCTAATTGTGGCTCTCAAATCCAAGTTGTTAGATGATCAGAGGTGGGACCAAGTCATTGTTTAGTAAGTCTCAAGTCTTTATCCTCAAGTCCCAAGTCAAGACCAAAGCAAAGACAATCAAGTCAGAGTTAAGTCTCGAGTCAAAAATGGTAACTGTTTACTCAAGTCTCAAGTCTTAAACTTTGATCTTAAGTTCTTTTTAACTTCCTTTATAAACAAAACTGAATCATATGCTAAAAGTAAATGACTGACCATGTGTTACTGTTTAAATCTGTATTTATCTTGATAAAACCAGTGCAACTGAACATTTGCCAATGAGATAAGTTCGATTTTTCATCATAGCAAAAGAAAAATATCAGTGAAAATTCCTTATGCTGTAAATGTGAAAGTTGTTTCATCACAGTGATTTTCTTCTTTCATGTTTTGCATATATTGCACATTTTGTTTTTTGTTGAGAACTATAGTCTATCTACCTGGCAGAAATTATACTTAGGAGCCTATTTTATTCTTTTTTTTCTATCTGGTTAATTTGATTGGTTGGGCTGCAGCTCAAACACGCATAATACAGAATGTGGAAAGACAGAAGGATGGTCTGGTTTTATTAAAACAAAAAGGGGAACCTAAAATAGATTTTTTTTTTACTTTAGATTTTGGGTGAAATATAAAGTATTTTCAAGTAAAAAGGTTAAATTCTAATGTAGGTCATGAGATTCCGAACATTTTCTTTTTCAAATCAAATCCCTTAATAAAATCAATGACTCCAGTCGTACTTGAGTCCAAATCATGTAACTGGATTCCCCAGCTTTGTGGATGATGTAGTAAAAGTTGAATACAGTAGATCACTATCACAACAACTTTAATGCAGGCAAATACACCATGTTTCTTGAGCAAACTCATCCTAACCTTTGTGCAAAGGAAAACTTGCACTGTGACCAAATAAATGGTCATTTTGCCACGTTCGCAGTGACTTCCAACACTTTACTCGCTTCCCACAGCCTGCTGTTCTGTGAAATATGCAAATGTTTAAGCAAAAGTATGCAGTTTAGGTTTGTTGAGATAATGTTGCTCCCGCTCCTTCACCCCAAACTGAGACAAATGACTGCATAAGCATAACTTGCCTGAACTAAAACTGCCACTTTGCCCTTACACTAAATTTGTGAAAGGTATAGTTTAACTCCTCCAAGTACATGATTTGGAAGAATATATGATTGCTAGAATGAAATAAAACAAATCAATGTGAGGAGTTCCAAACCCCTTTCCTTCACTGTAACCTCTGCAGCTGCCTTGAAGCTTCTATAAAGGGCAGAGCTTTGGAGGACGAACTAAAGTGCAGCGGAAACGAAGAAAAGGACCTTTAAGTTGCATTACCTAATATAAAGTTAAATGCTAAGTTCAACCTTTATTTCGAGGCAATAGACTTTACATTTAATATGAAAAGATTGACTGTAATCTGTACTTACTTAGGTAAATGAAAAACAATTTATTTTCTATAGTGTGTACAGCTATTAATGTTTTGTTACAAGTGATGTAGGCTATATCTGCTTTGCTTAAGTGGTCTCAGTATTATCAAAAAAGGAAAGTTTCTCAAAGCTTCAGTTGTTTTTTTGTTGCCTGGTTATGAGGAGTTACACACAAATGCATTTTGAGTAAATCCTTCCCAAGAATTGAACAAAGAATGCTTCAATGACGAAGGCTTTCTTGCTACAAAAATGGAAATATTCATTGTTAATATAAAAATTTACAAGTACAGCAATTATGCATTCCTATAGTAGGTCAAATGGTGAAGGTTGTATGAGTCAAGCAGTTTTCCTGCTTTGTATCATAGAGGTATTTTAAAATCCTATCCTTACTACTCATGAGTACTTCACTTTCCAGGGATCCTACCTGGCACCCCCATTTCCAAAAGAAGTCTGCTAGGGTAACAGACTTCAAAAGTGTGTCAAGTCAATGTGCCAAATACGCTACAAGAAATATCTCTAAGGGAATATTTCAAAGTGCAAAAACGAGGAGCTGTTTGATCCTGGGGGTGAGAAAAGGACAGAAAAATGTAAACCAGCAGAGTCGCCGTTTTAGCCTTTCAAACCTGACCAAACAATGGACACTCATCTCTCACAGGGATTATGTCAATACAGTCTTGTCTTCTAAGCGCATATTAATTACTGCAGAGACACAAGATAACTCACCACATAAGCACAACCTACAAAAAAACAAAACAAAGCAGGACAATTAAGGGTGTTTCTATTCTGTTACATTCCGTTTTGTTGCATTTTGTATCGGAAATGTAGGTGTTAGTGGTAAAGTCAACAGGCAATTAAAACATACAGGTACACACAGGACAAACTATAACATTTGACAAACAAAAACATTTTCTTTATCTAACCAGCACAGAGAGCTTCTGTTTTCAGTTATTCTCATTCCTTAGGTAACCTTATCAGGTCAAACAGTGAAGGTTGGATGAGACATCCAGCATGGATTGTCTTACAGGCTACCGATAAGATGATTGTAAATCAAGACAAGCGTGGCAAAGCAATCCAAGGACTAGACGACTGAAGCTACAAATCATTTTCCTGCTGCAGAAACACCTCTCAGTCAAGTCTGTCCTCTGTAATACCATTACCGCAAAACATAAGGATGTCACATATAATGAGCATGGTTTGGGTCCATGACCCCTAGAGTGAGAATAGCAACATAACGAGTGCCTGAGAAAACAATCAACACAAGAAAGGCTTTAAGTATCTTTGAGATAAAAAAAAAATGTCAGCCTTCAGAAGTGAATTAATACTTAGCAAAACAAAAAACAATGTTGTTTATTTCAGCAGGGTACACAAGGAAATGTGTTGAATTCACTTTCTACTCAGGCTTGATGTAATGATTAGTTTGTTGAACAATACTATATATACCAAAATCACCAGCTGTGAGGGAATAAACATTTTTTATATTATCTTAACCACTTGATGGCTATATAAAACTTTTACATAATGGGATATTTCTTCAGTTCAGCCACTAATAAAGATATCAGTTGCTCCAATATATCAGATATTTAAAGCAATGTGCATACCAATCACTTCAAGACCACAACAACAAAAGCTATACAATGTACAGTATAAATACTCAAACTAATCGTCAAAACCTGTAAAATAAATATTTAATCAGATTCTTTCCGATGCTATTCTGTACTCTGAAACACAAGCTTTACTTCCACTCCTAACTACCCTTCGACTTCTTAAATAGGATTTATGTTAAGCTTGACTTAAAATTTTACAAGCACAATAAATAATGTTTAAAAATCTTAGATGTCCATTTTTCACCATATAGTTTTTTGTTAGTTTTCATGCATTAAACACTGATTTTATAAGAAAACTGAATTGTATTTTTTATCATGTCATCAACATCTGTAAAAAGTAGAGCTGTACAATATTTGGAATTCAAATAATTATTGCTATACCAATGTATGTAATATCACACTAGTAGCAAAATGGATACAAAATTTGGTAGGAATTTTAACTTTATACTTGCACTGTTTCTACAGGCTTATTCAGAAAAATGATGGATGCAAAGTCAGTGAAAAAATAAGTCTTCTGGGCTTCCTTTCAGAGAAAATGTTTTACCAATAAAGACAATAAAATGTTCTTGACAACACTGACTCAGAACAAAAACATTTGAATTTATTTTACTGTTTTTCAATTTGTCTATATAAATTGACATGTTTTAAAATTGACATGTTTTAACTAAATGTAAATTGGATCTGATTGTCCTGCAGAGCACATTCAATTGATATTTGCTTTGAACTGATACAATATGAATTACTTATATTGGACAACAAAGACCAAGACACTTTGTTCAACTCCTGTTAATGATTCCCTAAAGCAGCACTCTGTAACGTTTAGCCACTAGGGGCGCTAGACCTGTAACTTACATGTATAGTGCTCCTTAAGGCCACTGGCAACACTGCACTGTCACAAAATTAGTCTCCCTCCACGTTTTGGAATCTGATAGGGGACCACTTAAATCAGCAGATTGAGAGATAATAAAGTTACTTTTAAAGATAAGGTCACATTTTAGATTAAATCCTACATCAAAGAACCATTCATTGTGTATTTTTAGTAGATTGTGTGGCCTGTTAGCTTGCCATTTAGCTTTTAAAAAACTTAAAAATATCCGTGGATAAATTCTGTAAACAATGGGCCAAAAAAAAGTATCAGTCTAACACTAACAATGTAAAAAGAAAACTAATCTTGCATCCAGATTGATCTTTCATCGGCAACGACAAACTTTGACTATAATAAGAGGAAAGCAGGCACATAACCCCTTCGGCAATGAAGCCAATCTTCTTGCACAAAGGATAGATTTGTTGTATAGAGACTGGAAAATGTTTTAAGGTTTATTTTAAATCAAGCCAATAACTGGGTCAAAAGTTAAACTGCGCTGCTTCAAGAGACTCGCTTAGAAGTAAGAAATAGGGTCGTGTAAATACCTACATAACCTTGTGAGCAGGGAAGAAAAATATATTACATTATCATTAGTAGGAAAAATAATGTCATGAGAACAGAGATATATTGTGAGATCAATATTTCATTGTTTTGTTTTGTTAGGACGGGTATGGTACTTTTGCACTTTGGATGGTTTTTCCCTCTTATTCCATATAAGCATCAATAAACATGAGTATGTTTGAAGATATGACTAAATGCAATGTTTTCTTGATTGATGCAGTTTACTGTACTTCCTTGTGTGACTTGGTGTACACAAACTGCCTGTTTCCTGCCTCTTAAATAATATAATGTATGTTAGAGGGGCTGTGACCTTAATCATCACTAAAAAGAATTAAATGAACATTTTCTTTATTATTGTGGAATTTATTTCTTTTAAGCGGTCAAATATTGTGATAAAATTTAGGGTCAATTTCACTCGCCACTGGTTGTGAGTACAAGTACATCTGCAAATGCCAGAAGAGAGCCTTAAAAGAAACTTGTGAACAAATGAAAAGCTCCTTCAAATCATGCAAAGGCTCCTTGAGAAAAAGAAAAATAGTACGATCACTGTAAAATTCCTTGAAATACTGCTATTGTTACCACATATACAATTAGCTTTCTGCACTGTGTGCTTCTGATAATGAAAAAAGCAACTGTGACAGTGCCTATCTCTTTAGGACCTAACACATTATTCTGTATTTCTTTGTTCAAAATAAACACATTTCAAATACTCAGCCCTCAGCTTTTAAATTCACTGGATACCCTGCCTTTAGCAAACACGCAAAAATCTGCACTGAGTATTCTTTATGTTGAGTAAGGAAACAAACTATGTAATAAAACATTGATTATATCTATGTGGTCTGGTAATTACTTTTCATGACATCCCCCCTCAAGAGGTAACAAACAATCTGTGCTGACCGACCAAATTACCAGTGTAATGCTTCCCTCTCCAATTAGTACCTAGAAGGATGATGATGACACACGGAGTATTTACAATCAAGGCCTGAGAGAAAATGTGTGTTTTAATCATTTTGAGAGACTAAATGTGGGTGCATCATCTAAAAAAACAATTGAATTTTTTGAATAATCACCCCTGCTGGTCGCATATGTATTATGCCCTATGATGGGGTAACTATAACCAAAATGTGTGTTTTAAAAGTTCTGGGTGCTTAAATTGCAGAATGAACACAGTTTTAGGTTAACAATTGCAGCCTTAACTTGTATGACTCATTTATCATTGAAAAAACAATTGCCAATATGTCAAAAACATATTGACAAAAACATCCGACATAACCTTGCCCCCTTCCAAGATGTAACTCATGAGGCACTGTGAATGGTTTCAATGTCCTGCCTTTTATTTAACTCTGGTCGAAACACATAAGCATCTTCATATTATTATTATTAGTATTATTATTATTATTTAGTTCAAATCAGGAGCTCTCGACTTCGAAGCCACGGTTCTCCTGCTGTGTGCGGATGTTGACTGTAGCTGTACCGGTTTCACTGTCAAGAAAAAAAAAGACTTGACCTTAAATCATTAAGTGTTTGAGAATTAGGGTGAAAAAAAAATAAACAAAATAAAAAATGCAAGTTTTAGAAAACATGCCTTCTTGTGTGATTGCCTGGGTGTTGTATAGTCAAAGCCCCGTTCAACCATCATTAAAGCTGTGGTAAGCACTGACAGAGAAAACCGCGAATTTTTATCAATGGTTTAACTCACCATTAAAACTTCCACCGCTCATGTCTATCTGTACTCAGTTCCTCCTCTCCATCCCTCCCATCACTGCATCTTTAGCTCCTTATATTGCAGATAAGTACAGAAACACGCAACGGCGCGCACCTGCTTCTTTTTCATGCGCTGCAACACAGGTAGCCTTGTCCTTTTCTACCACTTCTAGTCACTTGAAGTTCTACCCTGACCAAAAAAGCAGTATAAAGTCCCCTCTCTAATGAGCGATGTCACCGCTATTATGGATGGATCGCAGGAGAAAATCCACTGATTCACCACTACAAAAGGACAACTGTCTCTCAGCCTGCCCCGAACTGAGAAAGATAACAGCCCAGTTGAACAGATAAGCCTTCCTTCCTGCTTCAAAGTCTTGCAGCATCCAACATGCTTAGCACACAGAAAACCTAATCCAAGATTAAAAAATTACATTAAATTAAATACTAATTTACTATCTTGCAAGACTAAACGGACCGGAAGGTTAGTGATGAAGATTTTCCAAAGGCATGCTTTGATCCGTTTTTTTTTTTTTTTGCCCCTATGTGTGTGTTTTTGTTTCCTAGTGTGCAGCAGCTTCAGATTGAAACAAACTAAACAATAAAGCTCTTTTTTTAATCTCTTACCTGCTATTGAGGCTCAAAGCTGGAAAGAGAAGCAGTAAGCAGATAGCCTGGATGAATTTCATTGCTGTCTCACACTCCCGTTCCTGCTCCCTTCTCAGATGCTTTTTTGCCTTTCCCTTGTGTCTCTCTCCTCGCTCTCTAGCTCTCCCACTGGCTGCCTGGGTTTTTTAGCGCACTTTCACATCCCCCCCCCCACCCACCCACACACGCGCATATACACACCAACACACAAGCAGAGAGGCAGACAGATGCAACACAGTGGCGTGGCGAGAGAGGGAGGATCTCTGGCTTTAAATAACACAGGGACACAGACTGACTTGGAAATGGGAAAGAGCGGGTGGGGCTAAAAAAAAAAATGAAGCGAAGGAGATGTGGGAGTGATATGATGTCAGCGACCATGCTGCTTCAGCTATCGGTGAAAGGCATTTTTTTCTTTTGTTTTGAGTTTGTGCTCAAAACAAACCCCCTTCACATTCATGTCATCCTTACCTCCTATATTTTGAAAGGTAGAGATACAGTCAAAAAATCTGAAGAAAAGGGAGCCACATTCAAAGAAAGGCAGCAGGGATAATAGTACAGTGGCAACAAAGTCCTAACTGAGCCCAGCAAGACATAATTAGAGCTACAATGAAGATTTAGTGTGTAAAATGTGGATGAAGAGTGAAGGGGGGAACTGGGAAGAAAAACAAACAAATCCCTTAAATTAAAAAGAAGAATTGTAAATCTAAAAGCATGTTAGTAAACAGCATGGCTGTAAACGTCATTTTAATTTGGAATTCTTAATAACTTATTGGATTCTTCACTTTCTTGAACTTGTCCTTAAGGGAAAAAAACTAAATTATTGCTTTAAACCAAGATTTGGATGTGCAAAGTTGAATTAACTGTGGATTCCCATAAATTCAGACAGAATCATAACCTATTTAGTATGTATAGCTTTTTGGTGACAATGGCTGTACAAAAGATTCACTGTGAGGTTTTCAAGCAGTGTACCAGCAGGCAGGCATGGTAGTGGCACCATCATGCAGGGGGTCTGTTTGCCACCAATGGGAATCATACATTGCAGAAGATGAATTGTAAAAAGCCAGAATTTTAACTCAGAATTGTCAAACTTGCCTAAAGCAGATGACTGAAACCCAAATGCAATAACATATAAATGCGTATAAAAATTGGTGCTGTGCTCAACTTTTACTTATGTTTTCATAGTTCAGCTTAAATGTACATTTTAGTACATAGGTGAATTAGAGAAAAAAAGCAATACATCCAAACTTGTGCATACCATTTTTGCTTATCATTTGCTCTATCTTGAAAAAAGATCAATTAAATTAATTTTAGGGCGTGCAGGTGGCGCAGTGGTTAGTGCGCACGACCCATATACGGAGGCCTTTATCCTCGACGCGGGCGACCCAGGTTCGAATCCGGCTTGTGGTCCTTTCCCGCACGTCTCTCCCCCTCTCTCATACCCCCTTTCCTGTCAACGTACTGTCAGCAAAAACGAGCCACTAAAAAGCTTAAAAAAGAAAAAAAAAATAAATTAATTCATATATCACCAATTCACAGCATGTGTTATCTTAAGGGACCATAAAAACAAAAAGTCAAACTGATATTAAAAAGCCTTATCAATTCATTCCAACATAGATATTTATACGTAAATACATTCCAATTCAGCTCTGACAAGAAAACACTGCAGTCATTTGCAGTACTGTACTATTTTCTGTTGACAACAGTGTTGCATACATTCAGTAAAGTTTGATGGAATTAATGTATGCATTCTTTAATCAATCAGGTGTAAGCCCTGACTTTGCAGCATTGGGACACCCTGAACCTACTGCCACTGTTGTATGTTTGCTGGTGAGTTATGGATCTCTGTCTTGCTGCAAGACCTAATTTTTGCTATTCTTCAGTACTTGGAAATATGTTCCAAGTCTCTTACTTTGGTGTACTAGGGAGTTTATGGTAAATTCAATAACTGCAAGATGCCAAGGTCTCATGACTCGAATACAAGCTGAACTAATCAATGATACCCCGCTGTTCTTTAAAGGCGGCTTGTTATTTGACCTAATAATACTCCTTTAGTTTAAACCAAACATTATACTAAGAATCATGAAGAATTATTATTTTCATTTTAGTTATTATTCAGGCTTTTTTGTTTTTAAAACAAACTTTGCAACCATGTCGTTAAAAAGAAAAACCTTTTAAAAATCCCTTCAGTTACTTATTTTTTTGCTCTAGCATAAATATTTCACAAGCTCCCTTAAACCAAGAAGGTCTGAGATGCAGTTGTTTGTTTTTTGGCCTATTCCTCTCATCGGATGATCTTGATGAGGCATCCGCTCTTCAGAAGATCGGTAACTGTCATCTATATTCATTAAAGTTTAGTAATGAATTCATAAGCCTTCCAAAATACTTTTGTCAAAACCGAGTTTTTTTGCTAATGGCATCTCTCCAAAGAATTTTGTTGATGCTCACAATACACACATTCTTCTGACCTGCACCTTATGAAAATATGTGTATTTTAAAATGTGCTTAGGTTAATCGGTTAGCACCTCGTAAATTATTCCTTAAAATATACTGAAGCAATGAGATGCTACTTTTATTTCTTACCCTTTTCCCTTTTTATCTCAATTAAATGTCTTAAAGGATAGAGTGTTATAATTTTTCCACCCATCAAGTTTTCCTACTTTTATTTCTGTTGATAAATCTGGATTTTACAAAATAGAGGATATGCTTTTCATTCCTTAGGGTTAACCACAGTTACACCACACATTTACTGATGATGAAAAATACAAAAATATGTGGTAACAAAATAATTTTTCCCACAGTTTTACTCACTGTGGGCCTTGGTTTAGATTTCAAGGTTAATCTTGTGAACGAATGGCTCAAGAACAAAAACTCAGTACTGAGAGAATTTTACAGGGCAGATTTCAAACTATGGAGCACAGGTAGAATATTAAGCAGTTCATACAAAAGGTGGAGGTCACACACAATAAGCGTGATAAATTATTTCTATTACAGATTTAATAGAGTTTGGAGTGTATTGTACCCCTGTAGTAGTCCATTTCCATGCTGCAAGATTTCCACTCGTTTATCTGGTCTAATTAGAAGCTCATGCATGAAAAGCAATTGGGGCCGGGTTTAAATAGTCTGCTGGACAACAGCTTGGTTTAGTTATCAACAAGTGTGTCCTTGGAAAAACCTGTGCTGTCCTTCCCAGCCAAGTATCATATCAGCTTGAAACTTGAACCCACAGTGCACTCTGCTTCAGCCTATTGAACATCTTATCAGACTGAGGAATATTCTCCATCAAATGAGCAATAATTGTTGCTATTATGGAAAGTAGCATTTGAAAGGAATAAATAAATAAAACATACCATAGCTTTGCCTAATATTCACATCATTTGATTTGTAATTTGCAACAAGCAGAATGTTTTATTTACAATAGACACATCACTACATTTTTTGTTAATGCTGTTAAAAACTTTTCTGGATCGAAAGATGTTTTTGCAATCAGGCACGTAATGAGGCATGTTTTTATTCGTTATTTGTTTTTTATCCTTGAAGCAAATTCGGTAGAACTTTTCTTTTAATTTAGTTTTAAATATGCCAATTCTCCCCCCTCTTTGGGGGTCAAGCAATTTCATCTGCCTTCCGCTCAGCCTTATGAATCTAAAAGCACAATCAAGCTGTGAGTGTTGCATTACCTAAAAATCCAAAGTCTTTCTGAAATCTGCAACAAAATATTAACTCTGATGGTTTCCCCCTGGCTTTTCTTTCAGTTTTTCTTAGTACAGAAAAACATAATTCAGATAGTTCATAGTCCAAAATGTAATCCACATTAAAGTGTTGCTGCAAGATAAATCTAAAGAAATGGGACGAGTTCAGAGTGTTGGCTAAGTCACCAAAATCACATCCTGTTCCCACCATGGATGCTGCAGGGAAATAATGAACATTGGAATGAAGCTGCTAATCAAACTTTGGACACGAGTTGAACTGAGATTAAAATATGCTGACTCACAGTTTCTTAGAAAGAATAATGTCGGTGCAGTGATTAGCACTACTGTCTTAGGAAAAGAAGATCCTTGAATATAACAATGGCTGGACTCCAAGTTCATAGTTTCAACTTTGTACATATAAAAAAAATAAAATGTATTAAAAAGGAGGTATTTATTGTAAATCTGTGTTGTTCGTTAAGGAGTACATTGTCTCTGCAAAGTAGTAAAATACTACATTTAAAGCAGAGATGACGATGAGGTCACCTGAGGTCACCTTTCTTCCATATAAAGACAATGTGCTAAATAGGTGAAATCCATTGAAAGAGGATAGTCACTGTAGTTATTATCTGTTGGGGGATTGCTTAGTAATGCTAAACAACATTTTTGGTGTTATTTTTTTTTCAACCCAAGGGTACGTGGTGTTTGTACTGAATATGGTTCTATATTACCAGGATGGATAATATGTTATTTCCCTTGTAACAACATAACCAAGGACACATGTTTACTGATAGTAGGCTGAGTAAATTAGGGTAGTCTGTACTGGGAAATATAGATGGTCTATTAGAGATGAAGCTGCAATTTGGCATTTATTCGTATTCTTTGTTTGTTTTTTTGATTGTTTTCATTTTCTTGAATAATGTGCTACTGATTTTCTTTCCCAACAAAACAAGAATACAAAAAATACTCCTGCAAGGTAAGAAATTCATGGTCAGTTTTGTTTTTGTGTAAAGTTTAAAACCCAAGTACAGTACATAGATACACTGAACATAGTGTTCTCCTTTTGGATACAAAGAAATACTCTTACTAACAACTTACTAACAAACTTAGTTTGTTAATAAGTTGTGAAAAGGATAAAATATGTTTTCCTACAGCAAATATGGTTGAATCTATGACATTTTTTTGATTAATTTAGTTTAAAAATGTCATGGAACAGCTAAAAAATCTTTGGTAAAAAAATAAAAAAATACTGCCAAGGTCATCTACTTTTGTGCTACAGATTTTACAGAGGAAGCACTTTGAGGTGTAAACGTTTGCCTTAATTGTGCCTCAAGAGTGAAAAAATGATCAAGATATTGAAAGAAAAGAAAATAACAATAAAGAACACAAAAAGTTGAATTTGACAGGATATAAGAAAAACACAAATAGATGAGACTTTTTAAAAACAAATCATCTTTCAACTTTTACTATATAGAAGAGATTAAGGGTTTGCTGTGATTCATAACTTTTATAAGTTTATTTTTTTCTGTCATGAAAAGAAAATATAAGGTTTCAAGATACAGGAAAATTAATCAGAATCTTGATTTATGATATGAAGAATATTAGTTCCTGCCACGCCTAAAATGTTAACTTGTTAGCTTCAGGAAATTTAAAAGTACTTTTTTAAATCTCCCATTTGAAAAAAAATATATATAATCAGATTACTTCTGATCTTGTTTTAGGTTACAGGCGACTATGAAACCAAAATAGCAGCTGTTAGTTGACGACGTGGAGAAATTAAGAGTCCCTGGATATCCTCGCCACTGAAGCTTCCTCAATGAGGCTGCAGCAGTAGAACATTTTGAACCCGGTCAATAAGTTGAAGCTGCTTATGCGTTAAAATGCAGAAAAAGAAAGATGAGATGCTTTTTTTAAAACCAGAGTGGTGGGGTTAGAGCCCTGCACCAGGAACAGTGATCCTGGGCTTCTCGTCAAAAGACAGTCTCATGCCAAACCTGTGAGCGATGACAGCGGGGGATACACTACTGTCAGCGCCGAGGTAGACGATGCTTCCAGGGAGCAAAAGGTTGTCACCTTCGTCCTCTCTAAAAGCATTGCACTGGACAGCACTGACATCGAGGCACGCTTCCCACTGTAGACGAGAAATAACGGTGACAAGCCAACTATGATGTTGAGGTTTGTTAATCTAAAAAAGACAAAAATGTTCTGCTCAAATAGGGGAGAAAACTGTAGGGAACACTGAACATCTCCTGAAACACTACGTTGACATAGTCAGGGAAGCAAGAGAGCTGAGAAAGAAGAAGGAAATACCAGTCTGGACATCAGACTGTAAAATATTCATTAAATCACTGGGAACCCCAAAGGAAGAAAAGATGGAGGGAATCAAAAGTTTGGAGGAGCTGGGAAAATACACCTGAACATACAGCTTGACCAAAGCAGTCTGACTTCCAACTTGTCAAAATTGGACTGTTGGTCAAGGCCCCTTTACATCTGTATCTGTCATTCAGGACGTTCGGCCAAGCGTCAATACAAGTCAGGAGGCAGAATGTGATACCTGGACTATCAATCAATGATATCAGCGATCATTTACTTTGTAATTAAAGAAACACGGTCCAATAAACGTTTATAAGTTTCAGAAAAAATACAGATTTATACTGATGACAACTGAGTGGCAAAAATCCTGTGAGAAGAAAAACTGACAGCTATTGAAATGTTTATGTTTCAGTAGTTTTATTTTTAAACTCTTATTTTAAATTATTATTTAACTATTATTAGGTTTTGCAAAGAAATAAAGAAAAACAAGAGAAAAATAGACAAGAATAATATGTATTAAGCACATTAGGGATATACTAAATAGTTTTATAAAAAAAAAGCATAAACAAATTAAAATATCCAAGGTGTTTCATTAATATAGAAAATTGAAAACTACAACAAGAATGAAAAAATAAAGAGTTATTTGTTCAAACTGTTGATCAAATAATTGAAATCCAATGCTGATAAATTTAATAAAATATTTTTATTAGGCAGCATAAGGAAATACATTTTTAAGTATAATTTCATCTTATTGAATTTAAACATAGTACATATTCTCAACTAGTTTAATGATTTTTGAAAAAATTTTCTGAAAAATGCCAGTTGTACTTAGCAAACTTAAGTGGTTTACATTTATGTAAAGATGATCCATTTGTTTGCTTAATTAAAAAGCATTTCCTTTTAATCCAGTTATAACTTTTTATCATTTGATTGATTTGAAGAGATCTTGGACCATTTAGAAGTTTTAGGCATTTATTTAACATTCTTAAAAACAAAACATCTCTATGTTTAAACAATTCAATTTTTTGTTCTAGTTGTTGTTTTATACGTATTCATTGGAGCTGAGCAGAAATACGGTATCTGGTATGCTAGATTCAGCTATCTGAAAATAATAACAGCTTTGATGTCACTGCGAAAACTTCAAGGTATTTGGACTACTCCAGCTTCAGAGGGATGGTCACAGCAAATATCATAGAGTAGCAACTTATTCATCCTTTTAGCAACATTGAAGAAAATCCCCTTTTCTCAGCTGTTTATGAATGTGTCATTAATATGTCATGAACGACTTCAGAAACCCTTCTTCAGATGTGGGATTTGTCGTTGAGCAATAAAAATGATTTAAAACATTCCTAACTGCGAAACAGGAGTGGGATGGCATGGGCATGGACTAATGTCAGCTGAGCATGTGAAGATTGTGAGGAATAGTAAAAAATAGCAATTGGTGACTCAGCTGCCAGTAATATTGTGTTTTCACTGATTATTAACCTAGCTAAAAATCTCACACACAGTGTAGTAGATCCTACATGCAGTATTTTCAAAGTAAAGTGTCAAAAAAACTTTCTATTAAATAAAGCCAATCCATTCATGGGAAAAATGAATTCAACATTCCCTACTATTACCTAGTTTAACTGTATTTGAGTTATTGTGAAGAGGTCTGGGTTAACAATTTTACAACTATGATGAAATAGCTGACAAAAAAGATGAATATGGATCATTAATAAGATTATTAGTTTTTTTAAATTACAAATATATTTAATAAACAAAATGCGGTGATCTAATGCTTGTTTTGTAATGCACACCATATAGTATAGGTCATAACTTTATAATGAAGTTTTGAAGCTAG
Organism: Jordanella pulchra; assembly: GCA_034780135.1. Classification (NCBI taxonomy): domain Eukaryota; kingdom Metazoa; phylum Chordata; class Actinopteri; order Cyprinodontiformes; family Cyprinodontidae; genus Jordanella; species Jordanella pulchra. The sequence continues at coordinate 5,800 of JAUZNJ010073000.1, read as the reverse complement.
ATAGCTTGAAAAGGAATACAAGAAAATAAATAGTTTCAAAAAATAGTTTCAAACACTATATAAACACTGTAAAAAGTTGAACATGCATTACCAACACCGTCAATACTAAAAAATGCCAGCTGTAACACTGTTTCCATTGTAAATTTGTTTAATATTTCGTCAACATAAGGTTTGTATACCCTCCGATTCTTTTTTAAGTCACTGTAAAGTGAAAATGTCTGATATCATGCACACATCTATGACACATTCCTAAAACTAATATGCAGCTTTTACACACTAAGTAAAAATACAATACAATAGTGATAAAACACAAAGATAGAACTTGATAAAATGCTGAACTCCCTTCTCTTATCATTAAATGGTGTTAATATCATCATTAATGGACTGTAAATCATAGCTTCAAGCATACTATTGCAGTATTGATGCCATGGTTCGATAAATGCTGTGAGAATACTACGGAGAAGATTGATTAATCAAATGTGGAGCCGAAGCGTACAGGCATAATTTGCACCCATAGCAATGCCCTTGCATCAGCTGTTAAATATATCCCTTTTATGTTGGCATTAGCTTTCTGGACTTCAAATAATCCCATTTACTGACTATTTGACACACAGAATCCTACAATCTCACATTTTTAAGCATACTCTCACTGTGGCATTAGTACAGTGCCATGTAATGTTTAAAAAGTAAATATATATATTAGTTATACAGTATGTATATGCTTTTCTGTTTTTTTCCTTTTTAAATTTGCTTACTCCAGTTCTGATATATAAACTAGCAATGGTTATGAGAGGCTTTTACCTGCCTTTTAGAATGCAGCTTTAAAAACCAACAAAACAACCATGAGCGAAATATTAGGATCAAAAAAATTCAGAGCCGCTAAGCTAGGTTGTTAAACACTAAGCTAGTGATGGGAATACACTAAACGGAAAGACATACATGATGATGTTGAGGATTTGTGTGATTCTGAACACAATGCAGATCCTTTTAAAATCCTGTGCAATTAAGAGCAAAAGAAACAAATTCAGTTACTGTTGTCCAGCTTTGTTAATTCTAAGTAATTGTCATGTTCCAAGAAAGACCTACTAAGCAAACACTTGGCTTGAAACCGTGGTGATGCTGCCACTGGAGACGAGCATTTGTGGGGGATTTTGTCTGAATGTATTATGAATCTGTAGGCTTTTTAACCACTGAGCTACTTATCTTACATCCCCTAAGAGCTGGCAAAAACTCCTGAAAGGCATTTCCTATCAACTATTTACCAAAGCGTTGAAAAAGACATTCATTTAATAAAAAAATATGCATAATTGACTATGACTAATTACTGACTACAATGTCCATTGTGTGCTTAGGTTGAAAATCTCACTTATATTAGCCAACAGCTTGGAGTCTTGTGTTCGGAAACATTTGTGGTGGATAATAGAGCAGAATCATGAAGACCTACGTTCCTATAGGATACATCAAATCTATCAAGAGTACTAGTGCATTTGAAGAGATGATTTCATACCTGCAATAGTTACGTACTGTATGACTAAGACAAGTAAAAACTTTATGTTGACTGACATTTTTATTGTTTGTTATATCTGTGTAGGTAGCATAAGTTTTCCTTTGCAGGTTTTTATAAAACTTTTTTACAAAAAATAGTTAGCTTACTTGAAGATATGATTTTAAAAGAGACATGAGTTTTGGGCCAATACTTTTCTCTTTTATAATAATGAATCAATCGTAAGTAGTGTTAGACTCAATTAATGAAGAAATACAGGTTAAAATGCCGATCTTGTGTTAAAATAGGCTTACGCCTCAGCAGAACTATTATATGTCAGGAAAAACGAATAATTGAACATCTCTGTGTTTTATGTAATTACAATCTCTATACTTCAGCCCTATTGTATATGTTTGTTTCCCTAATCCATCATAGCTCTGAGGTATCACTCCAATATAAACTGAATTGTGTCATACAGTGTAATTGACAGGCCTTATAGAAGCCTTTAAAACTCATCGATGGATTTTTACTGCCACCCTCAGGTTAAAACGTAAAAGTGCAAGTTATCGTAAGACTGATCAGAATTTGGTATAAACATATTTGTTTTTCCCCACTGTTGTGCAAGATAATAGCTTTTAAATCTATATTTTGAACTAAAATTCATTTTTTATCTGAATCAAATTTTTTGGACAAACTTATTTCTGGTGTCTGGTGATGCAATTTGTTGTTTGCACTTCCTTCTGTTCTGAAACTGCTGAACCATCTTCATTTGGAATTGGGGCACATTCAAAATCTTACAATGTTCCCTTTGTTACACAGCTGCTGCATGACCTGGATAAACGGAATGAGGCAGAGAGGAGTGTTATAGCCTGAAGCATTCAGATGTAGTGTTTTGGGCCAAAGCTCTAATCAACAAGCAGTGTTTTCAATATGGTGAGATTTTTAAGATCATAAGCAGCCCTACTTACTGAATCTAAAACTTTAAACATAGTTTTACATAGTTTTTCAAGTTATTTGTAAACAACACCTCATAAAAAATATTTTATCAAAATGAATGCAGCAGACAAACAAATGAATCAAAAATTAACAAAAAAGACACACAGTAAAGCTTTAAAAATCTAAATAATAAAGTACAATAAGTAGTAATGTAAAGTTAGTGGTACATTACAATGGACATCCTGTATTATATCTGTATTGCCTGACTAGATAATAGATTTATAAAGTGTACAATACGAAAAGCAAAATATTAACTTGATTGATGGGGGCCTTCTGTTATAAGTTCAACCAATTTTTTCATCAGTAAAGAGGATCCTTGTCAGCCCTAGCCTTTCTTGTAAAATCATGAAATAGACAAAATCAACTGGGATAAAGAAAGGTAGTCTTAGGAAAGTATTTTTTCCAAACCTAATCTGTGTTGAAATGACTTGCTGTGTAATTCTATAACCCAAAAAGAGTCAATACATTTTTGCAGATATCCCTAAAGCTGTGTTGAAATTTTGAACTGTGTCCACTATCTGAAGGAATTACACAATGTCTTATGTATGAGATTGGGGGAGCAGAACCAGTCAGAATGAGTTTTATTTGGCAATTTTCCATTACTGGACACAAATTTTGCAATGCACGGAAAGGTCTATAAAACTACTTTTATTAAAAGCAAGCTGCCAGCAATGTGTTACCCTAACTTAAAGGCAGCAGGTTAAGATAGGTGAAGACATCACCATAAAATTGGCTTTAAGCTTAATTTGAGCAGTGACTCCAAAGAATTTAACTATTTGTGTGGGTGTGTGTGTGTGGGTGTGTGTGTGTGTGTGTGAGTACTTGCTCTTAATACTTTGTGGGTCCCATTTTCAGGGAAAATGGCATGTTGTGGGGTCCGGCTGCTCCATGTGGGGCCAATGCCTGGACCCCAAATGGGGAATTGCTGTTTTTGTGTCAGGGGTCACGTTTAGGACTAAATTGTTTAAGTTCAAGCCTACTCTGTATTCCTAGAAAAGTGTAAAACTGCTGAAAGCCTGAGTTCTTTTAAGTAAAAATTAAAAGCCATTTGTTTAGAGCTGCCTTTGAATGTTGAAGTTAAACTGTTAACTGAGGTGTTATTAGTTTAAGGTTGTGGTTCAACTGTTTTATTCTGTTGTCTGTTTCATGTAAAACACTTTGAATTGCCAATGTACTGAGCTGTGCTATACAAATTAACTTACCTTAACTTTCCTTGAGAGGGTTAGGATTATTTTTAGGGTTAATGCATGGAAAAGATAGAAAATCACTAAAAATCAACTGAAGTCTTTAGGAGTCAAATAATTACATATACGAAAAAAAGAGAGAGTGTGTTTGTTTTCCTACACCTAAACAAGGCCTAAAGAAATAAATAAGTACAGATATTCTTTTTTTTTTGTTTGTTTGTTTGTTTTCTTTTACTCCAGACAACAGAGAAGAGCAATTTTCAGCTTATTTGTGTTCATAATATGAAAATCATTGGACTGACCAAAGATTTGATTGGATTTTCTTTTCCAGTTACTAAGGTAGTATAAGCAGGTGAAACCAGTGGTTGTTCAGACAGCAAGATTTAATGAAGAATAAAAGTTAATGATAAAAAAAAGCAAGACTTTGCACATGTTTGAGAAAAAAGGTCTTTGTTTGATACTTCAAAAACCTAGTTTACCAGCAGTGTCTGACTGGGGCTGGCTGTTAAAAATCCCATCTCATTAATGGAGGCCCATCAGACTTGCCTCTCATTCAGTGGTGCTTGAAAGTTTACGAACCTTTCCATGAAAAAAATTAAAAGAAGTCAGCCAGCAGTTAAAAAATTGAAATAAACGAAAATGATAAAAAATAGAAATCATGACATGATGATTATATTTATACACACACACACGCACACACATATATATATATATATATATATATATATATATATGTGTGTGTGTGTGTAAAATTTTAAGCAAAAAAAGTAAATAATAAAATAAATAATAAATTTCCGTTGAGCAACACTTAGCTAATCAGGGAAATCAAGTGTTTTCTTTAATTAAGGAAATATTCAGTCAGACTTCTGCACCTGTTGACAAGTATTTTGGTTCATTGTTCATGAGCAAGTTACTTTAATTTGTCTGAGACAGTTTGATTTTTAGAATTTTTTTAAAAATAACAATTTAAAATCCACCCGTCCGTCCGTCCGTCCGTCCGCCCGTCCATCCATCCATCTTTTCCAACTTCATCCGTCAGGGTCGCGGTTGGGTCTGTGCCTATCTCCAGCAGACTATGGGCGTAAGTCGGGGTACACCCAGGACAGGACGCCAGTCTGTCGCAGGGCAACAGATTTAAAATCAATGTTGTATTTTACAAACTTTGTCATTTATTAAATTTGTATTTATTATCACTTTTCAGTTTTGTGGTATTTGAATTACTAGTGTTAATCTATCATTTTCTTTAATGAGAGGGTATTTAAGCATCAAGCACAATTCTTTTATTCTGGATCACTACAATAATGCCTTTGCTGATTCATATAGCAAATTTTAAAAATCGGCTTATTTTTCCCTAATATCTGTGATGTTTAAATTAGTTTAAAATTGTTTCAGCTGAGTAATTAGGCACATAGGAAGCTATTTACCTCTCTGCGCTTTATGAATATGTACACTGACATATCATCTGATTTGGTCCACCTCTCTTTCATCAAGCTGTATGATAAACCTAGATTTTCTTGAATTTCAGTGCGTGTGATTACTGCTCTCTGTTTTGCTTTGGTGTTACTTTGACACTTTGCACTCAGTTTCACACATAGCTAATCTGAATGTGTGCAAACATGCTGGAAAGATACAGAGAGATACAAGCAATGATCCCCTTGCCATGCCCACCTCAGGGGGAGATGGTGTGGAAGTGTTATCAGCTGAAAGATGTTGACAAAGTAATTAACATCAAAAGGATAAGATTGGCCTGGACAATATACCAAAGAAATTCCACCAGAGAGGCTGTCTGTCTGTCTATCTATCTGTCCATCTGAAGAATGGCTGCAATGCAGCCAGATAATAAGAAGACAGATGATTGGCAATAGGATACTGTACTTAGGGTACAGAGGCTGATGTGTTTTTAGGATTTACTTAACTGAATCTCAAGACAGGCAGAGAGTGAGGATCATCACAGCACAAGATGTTCTATCAAAGCATGAAGCAATCTATGACAAAAAGTAAAATCTTCCTGTTTTAACATCTTCTCCAAACACTACATATCTGTCTGAAAGTATTATTTGTCATCTGTAGACACAGAACGTAGTTATTGGCAGCAATAGCTAAGCGGATGACCCCTCCTGGTATGTGTGTAACATTT
>JAUZNJ010072989.1:0-25374 GCA_034780135.1 Jordanella pulchra | reverse complement strand
GGGGGGCAACAACATGCTCATCTGTTTAGCTCTTTCTTAGAATGACTGCTGTCAACAAAATAGACTCCCACTGAGTCACTGTACTAACACACATAGCCATGCTAGTGTCAACAGACAGAGAGCAGAATCTTTAAAGGTGGGGGTGACCATGGAGAGGGTTACTAAGTCGAATGAAGAAAGAAGTTCAGCAAAGAGAGGAATGAACAAAAAGAGTGGCAGCTGGTTGAAGGCAGGAAGTCTCAGAGAGTTTGATATACGAGAGTGAAAAAGAGGAAGAAGTGGCAACGGACGATGGGAGCCCCATTTATCATTTATGACTGAAAGAGCAAAGGTTTGAAACAGCGACTGACAGGTCGTGAAGAAATAGTGAAACTGTACAGACAGAGGGTGAACTGGATTAGAGCAAACGTCTTTACAGCCTAAAGTATTGAAATATTTTCATTTTCATCTCTATGTCGTTTTTATCCTCTTCCTCTGACTCATCCTCGCTCCCCTCCCTCTGCTGCCTCTATCCCCGTATCTATTCAGCCTCTTCTTATACCAACCCCTTGCGGATGCAGCTGTTTGTGTGCAGCAGAAGCAGACACCCTCACCACCAACATGCATTCTCAATTAGACCCATATGACATGCTGGCACTCCTGTCCAGGCATCTGCCTTGGCAGAGAGACAGGCGCTGCTTTATAGCACAGCTGGGTCACAGAGAGGTGTGGAGAGTGTCTGTATGCATGCAGGAAGTGAGGGTGAGCTCTGGGATTTTTTTCTCCAGCTATTTGCCTAACTCTTGTGAAAGTTGTGTGTCTGGCTTACTGTGGCAGTGGCAGTCACGTTGCTGTTCTCCCCTAAGATAGCACCAGAGTACTTGTTGGAAGGCATCGCTGTTGTCGTTGAATGGTCCAGTGGGTGTCCTGACTCCTTTTCAAACCTATATAAGAAATAGGAAATAATAAAAAACCTGCCAAAATAATTTTAATAGAAAGGTTATCAAAGATAATCACATTTATCCAGACAGAACCAGACCACAATAATGTGACATTACTGATTTTTACCGGGTAGAGGGGCTGGACTCCCCACCTGTCACACAGTTCATTACAGGGTAACAGGAAGAGAGACACACCAGACAGAAAGAAAAAAAATAAAGAACAGTTTTCTTTGTTTTCATGCAACATCTCCACTGAATCAAAACAACCAAACAAATGGATAAACAAAAAAAAAAAATTTTCCACTTCGTTTTTCTTTTGCCATCAAGCAGAAAAAATTGTGCTTTTTTTCATTTTAGATTTTTGGCATTTTCCAGCCAAACAATAGTAACAAAAGGAGCTTTTTTGACAGAATATATAATGATTTTACAATTCTAAACCGAAAGTGATCAGCAGGAGGAAGACCGAAAACTACTCTTTGAATAACAGAGCTTGCTAACTCCCGTGATAAACTGACTAAAGTAGAACATAATCATAAAGTTGGGAGGAAAAAAAATATGGTTGTAATATTTTTGTTTCATATACATGTGCAGCTCGTAAATAAAATTCTGGTCCTTCTGTCTTCAATCTGATTGGTTTCAAATTTCTAACAAGCGGACACACAAGCAATTATTTTCTAACCCCACAGTCAATATGATAGGGTGTAATGGAAACCCAACAATGAGAAACAGCACAACATAGTGGAGGCAGCATCATGCTCTGGGCAGACTTTTCTACAACAGAAAAAAAAAGGTGGTAGGACCTGATGAGAAGATGAATGGAGGTAAATGCAGGAAAAACCTGCAGAAAAAAAAAAACATGAAACAAACAAAACAAAACTGTAAGAGGCTGTTGAGGACTTGAGATTGAGTTGGAGTATTACCTTCTAGCAGGAACAACACCAGAACCATACAACCAGAGCTACAATAAAACAGATTATGTCAAATCATTCGCATGTTGTAGAATGGCTAAGACCTAAATCCAGCTGAGACTTTCTAGCCACTAGAGATAGACGATACATCCGCCACCTGATATTTCTGGCCGATCTAAGCATTCTTTTCTTGAGTCAGTATCAGCCAATATACACCTAAATTGGCCGATGTACTATTGGAGTGGGACACGCCCCCTAGTTGTGACACAGTGTAACTCAAGAGGGGCATAGTAGAAATGAAAGAAATGATCCAGTTTGATGGTTATTTTTTCCAAGCGTTGTTTTTTTTTTTTTTTTCAGCTATGGCTACAATGTAGCTGAAAGTAACGTAAAGCAATTTGTTCAAGTCTCCTGACTTGAAAAAGTGGTATATAAGTATATGAGACAATTATGATTTGGTATATCACATGCAAGCTTAATAAAAGCATTGAGAAAGGCATCTCTCTACATGAAAAGACATCTTTTTTGGGAGCTAAATTAAAAAAGGGGATTAGGATAAAAAAAAATGAGTGGGAAGAAGGCTAAAAAAAAAAAGAGACAAAAATGAGAAAGTTAGAGGAGGGCAGCAGCGTCTCCAGTTAACCTGGTGAAAACAGACCTGACATGCCCATACAAAACTTTGGGTAAACAGATACACAGGCTTGTCTAGGTGTGAGTGTTTGAGCGCGACAACAGCAAGGAAGAAAATGAACGTGAATCTGTTTCTACATGTTGAATAAAATAAAATACCGCGACTTTTGTAACTGCATTCTTCTGCGCCTCTATGCTGGTGGACATGACTGATGGCTCTAAAGCATCTGTAGGTACAGGGACACCATGTAAGTGTGTAAAGGTGTGTGTGACCAGGGTTATATTTCAGACAGGAAACAGGTCAATTTTTCCAAACATGTCAGCACAGGGAGACACAGCGATCTGCCCTAAGACATGGAAACAAGCTTTAGGGCAACACCTCTAACCGTTATCAGGAGTGTTTAAGGAGTTTAGTGGCTTATATGTACACCTCATAAAGAGGTTACTGCGAATACCTGAACATTCAGATGCTTTAGGGCAGAATGTTAGATAAGCTTAATAGACAGGTAGGAAACAAGAAATTGTTAGGAAAAATTTCTGTTTCTGAGGCGGCATGTTACTGGCAGTAACCCAAGGATCCAGCAAACACACACAGGGACCCAAGATTGCATTAGATCATACAACTACGCATAATGTGGGGAGTACTGTTTAGCATATGATGCAGGATGACACATTTAGTGCAAAGGCCAATATGACACATGCATGACCCATGAATCAGTAATTACACATTCATCAACAAAAGCAGCATATTTCGGTTATCCAAGATCAACATGAAGAGATCAAAGGTCCAGGAGGGAAACCCAGATACATTCCTGACCTTCCTGGAAGGATCCCCAGGTGTTCCCAGGCCACAGGGGATATTAAGTCCCAATAATGAGCTTTGGGTGTGCTTTAGTGTTTCCACCCTCCTGGATGGGGGTGGGGTGTGGGGGTATCTTGTTATTTTCTGTTATTTTTATGGAGATTACCAGCATCCCCACTCCAGGCTACCCTGATTAGAAGCAGTTCAGTAACCCTGTGGAGGAGGCTCATAATGGAGACCTTGATTTTTTTTCTTTCATAACCAATGTTTTTCAATTAAACTTTACAGTGCATGTTTATCTGAATCTGATATTCAAAATCGTTTGAAGGGCTAAAATATTTTGGTGTAATAAAAAATGGAAGAAAACTAGGGGTGAATTGATTTTATCGATTTGTTTGGTCTATCTAGATTTAATTTTTGGAAAATCTGGATTGTTTTTATCATCAATCCCCACTCCTTGGGCTTCCATAACTAAGAGTGACCTCAGTTCATCACTTTCTGTTGTTAGATGTCAGCTGATAATAGGTAAACCGGCTCTCTGTTTAACACCAACAGCTGTTTGTAAAGCTTGAGTGTTTTACAAGCATGTTTCACAGCTTGAATTTTGTTGCCCTTTAAATTAAAATCACATCCAAGGGAGGATGATTAACACAAAAGGTAGTTTTGAAAGTAATGTATGTCATTTGTAATTTCTTATTATAATACTTGAAGGAGAATAAAAGTCATTTTATTGGGTTTGTTAAAGAAAAATCAGAGATTAGATTTTTAAACAATATACAGCAGAGCAACCCTGGGCAAATTTTGATACCAGAGTAGGTAAGACAGAAAAAGTAAAGCCATTGTTTCAGCAGATAAAGCTCTGAAAACCTTTATTAATCTCCTGTTCCATACATCAATCACTCATAAGCTATATACTTGAACTCTTCTGCTTAAGGACACATAATATCCTATTTCTGCCATATAATACTCTGAGCCTGATTAATAATCACAACGTTGCCCCTATAAGTCTAGGGCTACTCTAGGCCCCTATATAAGACTTATAGAGAAGTCTGACAGTACTTCTCTATAAGGTTACACTATAAGCCAGAAGAGCTTTGCAGTAAAGGCATTTTAAAACAACTGCCCAGAAAAACCTAAATTATTGACCCTGTTATCATTATAAAAGTGTTGGCAGTAATTGAGGACACAGGCTTTACCAAAGGTGGAATAACCAAAGAATATCCTACTGTTTGTGCTTATCTTCCCCAACTGAAAGGTTTCAGATTATCAAACACATTTTAATACAGATACACATCTACAATTTTCAAATGATGATTTGATTTAGGCAGGGAAAAAAACTAACCAAAGCAACCTGGCCTATTGTAGGAAAGTAATTGCCCCATTTGGCAATAACTGGATTGTCCGATTTCTCCATCTTTTGGTAGACAGCATAGTTCCTGGTTTCATTGGTTGTAGGAAGTCTTCAAGGTTCTGAAGCGTAAAACAGCCCAGACCATAACACTGCCAACACCATGCTTGGGTGTCGGTATGATCTGATCACTCTGAAGCGATGAGTTAGCTTTCAAAACCGTTCAGCTTTGGTCTCAAAAGTTGACTGAATAATTTTATCCAAATTTTGGGGAAATTCAGATGTTGCTCAGATGAAGCTTTAGAAATGGGCTTTACAGAAAGTCAAGGATTTCCTTTTCATTCATAAAATTCCTCAGATAAGGATACAACGTGTTCCTTTTAAGGATAAAGCTCTGGAGGTCGGGTTTGTCTATTGAAACTACATATAAATAGTTCTGGTTTGTAAAGCTCTGATGCCCAATTAACAAAATTATTATAATTTTCTATTGATTTATTTATTACTTGAAATACAGTTTGTCTGGTATACAAAATAATTATGAGGATCTGAAACATTTAGGGATAACAAAAACACTAAAATCAGGAAGGAACTGGATTCAGTTGTTTTCATGCTTCAAATGTGAGGGAATGTTCCCACATCAACACATGTTTTTGGAAAGGATGTCTGATAGTTTGTAGTGGTCCCCTCTAACTAAAACAAACACATCAGAGCAGGAATGTGCTGACTGCCTACTAGGTTGAATTGAATTGCATTGAGTAGCCTTTATTGTCATTGTAAAAAGACTGACGAAATTTGTTCCAGAACAATCCATCCAAGAGACACTTGGAGCATTGAAGGTGCTGTCCTTGGGTTAAAAGAAAGTAAATTGCAAAAACAGGGAGGATGAAGATAAAAAATAATCTCACCCTTGAAAAAGTACAATTTAAGGTTGCCACAAACAAAATGCCTAGAGCACATGGGAGCCAGCGAAGGCGGTAACTAGAGGGCACATTTATCTCAAGCTATGGGAGATATTACCTGTATCCAGGTCAGTCAATTTAGCTACAGTTGCAAAACTGGCAAGCAATATATTTATGCATGATTAATTACAGATAGACTGATAGATTAGTTGGCTGATATTGTAAGCCGAGATTTGAGTTTTTTCTAGTATCACCATCGGCTAATACATCCATACGTTACATATTCATCAGTGCATCCAGCAGCCATGCCTTGAGCTTGTTACCAAATGGTTGTTTTTTTTTTACTTTTATATTGAGACTTCTGTATATTGAGATTCGGTTAGAGTGGTGTCAAAATAATTGGTATCGATATTGGCCTTAAAAAAACTGAACGGGTCAAATACTGAATGAAAGTTGGTCAGAAGAACTTATCGTGTGTATAACATGAAAAGCTCCCATAAATAAGCTAAATGTGATTAAAAAAAATTGTTACCAAATAAACTAGGGGTGTCCCCATGCAACTTTTTCATTTCCGAGACAATACAGATCTTGAAGTTTTAAAAATAATTCTCAAACAATCTAAATATTTTGTTTAAAGCAACATTTTAGAAAAGAATAATTCAATATTTAGGTAAACAGTGGTTCCATATATTACAGTTTTATAGCCACAAAACTACCAACATTTTGCAGTATTCTGTTTAAACAGAATTAGTTGTGAACAACATATCAACATTAATAATAGTGGTCATTTTAAGCTTATCAGTATCAGTCTGATAAGTGAAACTGGGCTGATAATAACAAACAATGTTTATTTCTATGCAGCTGTTTTTGTTTCAGGAGTGGGAGGGGGTCGGTCATGTGGTATTTGTTTGGTCATGTGACAGTTACTGTAATGCAGATTCTGGGTGTTTAACTGAAGCAGAGAAGCAGTCAGCACTGTGTTCCATGCCTGTTGCTGCATGCATAATTATAACATGCTCATACCTTAAAATGTATGGAAATAAATAACTGAAATACATCCCTCTGCATTTAACCTCATTTCCTTTAGAGTTTTTCATTTATTAAATCTTGTTAATCAAATAAATAAACTACTTTATTTTATTTTTCTTCAATGAGATGCAATCGTACTGTTCTGCTTCAACCTCTTTGCTGGTTAAATCATTTTTCATCTTGCTCTCTTAAAACAAAAGAAAAGTAACACAAACTACTTCAAATTAGTGACACTCAATGATTCCAGGTATCTGAGAGAAGCACCAGACAAGGTCCGAAGCAGCTGCCATTTTCATGGCAACAGTATAACAACAAAAAATTACTTTGACAAGCTTCTCTAGTAAAATGGACCAAGGAGAAAAAAAACAGACTGTCATCACAAGAAAATAACAGCAGCAAAACAATAAAAAATACTGAAATCCTGCTTTGCTTTCACAAGTCTGGGACTACGCAAGGAAAGGTGTTTCTTAAACACCAAAGTGAGATATGAAAACACATTGTGCTCTAAACAGCTTCCTCTTTGCAGCCTTAGAAAGAGCCAAGCCACAAACTGTTATGGTTGGGGGGGTGTTGGAGCTATAAAAGAGACTTTTTCAACAAGCAAAACAGTATATTAAGTTTTGTCCCTAACATTGTGTCTCATATCTTATATTGATGATCATGGCTAATCATTCAATAGTTATCCATCAGTAATCCTACAGGGGATTTTATTCATTTGCTGAACAAAGTTCAAGGTGGTTTTCAGTGGAACTTTAGCCAAAGTCTGCTGTGAAGATCAGAGATTTACAGCATTTGATGCAAAATCTGCAAGCTTTATCAACAACTTCAGCATTTTCTGTGTAACCAGGCATCTTTCAAGAAAGATGGATTCTGTCTCAACAAGTCTGGAACACTTCCAATATGTGTTATGGCAGCAGATCAGGAATCAGTGCCATTCTTAAGGCACTATTGGAAACGTAAAGGATGCGTAAAAAACATGAAACACACTTTTACCTAAAACAATGCCAGCAAAACAGCTGTTAGCAAAAAAGTACCCATCAAAATAACTCTCATTTTACAAATGTTTCATATAATTTCCCCTAAACACGCTTTATGTTGTACATCTGACACCAGCAGCCTCCCCTACACACAGAGAGGAAGGGAACACACAACCGATAAGACAGCTCTCTGAATGAACACAGTCGCATTCTGCGAGGAGGTTGAACCATGGAGAGTAAATGACCCAGAAAGTGAGTTCTACATCATTACAACAACTTGAACTTACGTCATGTTAAAGAGATCAAGGAATGGACCATCCCACCCCAACAGAGATTCCAAACATCTGACTCAAACTAAATGTGCTGTGGCTGAGGGGCTGGAACTAAGGAACCAAAATCATTCAAATTAATGCGGACTCTCACATCGACCACACGGTGCAGTTAAAGTGGCTGTGTGGGTCAACAAAGTAGTCCTGTAGGAAGTTTGGCCAGATGAAGTATCAAGCTCTTTAACCCACCGTTTCTGCAGGCAAAGCTACAGATGAACCATATTCAGTGTCAGCCCAGCCTAAGCCTGCTCCCCCAGATCCAACACACATCTCCCCACTCAGCTGAGACTCCCCTCTCCAGCATTTCACAATTTAATTATTGAGCTATAACTGTTGTTGAAAACAACACTTAAAACTTCCACGCTACGGTGAAAAACACTAAAAAAGCTGCGTTCAACTGTTCAATACCTCTCTAACAACGACCGGCTGCTTTGAGGGTCACCACATTACCAAGATTGCTTCTGTAAAGGCGTTCAGTGATGTCCGTATAAATGCAGACAGGAAGAACAACAGTGTCTGATTTATCGAACATTAGCGCAGCATTTGGCTGTATGTCATAAAATACTAGTGGAGAACTATAGTCTTACTTGAAGGGCAGGGAATTTTTTGTTTCATTTGGTAACTTTACATCAGAGACCACAAAATCACATGTGGGGTTCCCCAAGGACACTCCCTGACATGCTCCCCCAACTCATATCATTAAAAGAAAAGAACCATAACTATGCAGACAACACAACTTTATATTGCAGGTCTACAGGTGACTTTGTACCATTTAGGATAAATACAAAGAAGCAATCAACAGATGAAAGTACCAACATTTTTCTGCAGCTAAATTAAAACAAAGTGAGGTAATTATTATTTTGGTCAAAGGAGAAGTGACTAAAAGTCTGCTCAAAGGTTCAGCTACTTCAGCAAGAAACCAATGATCAGACCCAACAGCTAGATGTAGTAATGGACTCAAACCTGAACATTCAGGGGCACACAAAGACAGCAACAAAATCAGTCTTTCATCACTGACTACTGTATGAGCAGGATCTGCAAAAACGTATTCATGCATTTATTTTTAGTTAAACTATTTACTGCATAAATGGCTTCTCAAGAATGACTCGAGATAGGCAGACCGAAAGAATAGACTTTTGGTGCAGGGACACTTCTGTCTATAAATCAATGAATGGCTTGGCACCAAATTACAACACAGCCTGTGTTTCAACCAGCCAGACTTGTCTGACTTTATGGTTCAAGTTTACACTTTAAGAAATGTCTGTAAATTCAAAGTATAAAGGACTGTATTATTTGAAGGAATTTTCCATAGATTGTTTTTATGAATCTTTGATTCATATTTATCAGAGCCATTAAAGTAAGTGAGTTCTAACAACTCCACAGATGAAATGGGCAGCATTTTAGAAAAATTATATTAGACAAATATTTTTTTTTTTACAGAAAAATATGTAAAAAAACAAAACAAAAAAAACAAAACAAACCGAAGAAGTCCTGGCAAAAAAATTACCAGAACATTTTTACGGAATTATTTTTACAGTGTACATAGCCAGAATCAAACACTTATCTAAAACAAAATTAAATTGAAAAAACCTATTTAATTAGAGTTTTTTTTTGACTGTTAAATAATAAAATTTTTAACAGTTCTTTCAGATGCCTTTATGTACGCTTTTTTTCTCTTTATTACCTTTTACATTTTATTTAAATAAAGCACTTTGAATTGTATTCTCACTGAATGGCACTGTACAAAGAAACTTGCCTTAGTATAAATAGTTTACAGTTCACTTTTAAATATAAAATTAGGCAGATGATGGGGCAAATAAAAAAACTAATCAGCATCTTTATGCTAACCAAATTCTGCCTAGTTTTATCCATAGCAACTTAAATTTAGAACTATCTTATTTATCCTGTCATCCTGGAAGGATTTTGACATTTCCATAAACCACAATGTTTAAGCAGAACAATTATTCCTGATTAAAATAATTGCTTTCCCTAACAGACACAGCTTTTCTTGCACAATGAGGCACTTGTACAAAAATCCACATTAGAATCCCTTAAATACCACAGCAGTCTCAAAATCCCAAATCAACAACCTGACAGTTATACTTCCTTTTATACAGTCACTGTACATATAGCTTTGTGCAGGCACTGCTTGGAAAAAAAGTCTACTTACTGTGACTGTTACAACTTGATCAGGAAAACTGAGTAAATGTCATCATCATTAAATCAACAACATAGACAAAAGATAAAAGAGGATATTTGCAGAGAGAAGAGCAGAAAATATTGAATATGAATTAAACCTTGAAGCAGCTACAGTAAGTCATCGTTTGCATTCAGCCATTAACTTCAAATTTGAGTAAGTTGTTATCATGATGCCAAAATGAGTGAGAAGGCAGACATAAGAACATCTGGAGCGTCACAGAGTATCTGACACCAGGATGTTGGTATTGATCCTCAGGGCTCCATGGCTTCTTTAGGAAGGGCTCTGCGTTGATCAAGATGGAACAAAGAACCTCATCTGTATCCTGAAAGTATTTAAAACCAACTTTAAGTGAAGAAAACCATTAATCAAGACAAAAAAAATGGATCAGAAATTTTAAAAAGTGGCAGCAGTAAATCTCAACAGTTGTTTATGACTGTGTTGCACTCTTTTGGATATAAGTAAAACACTAAATCATAATTTTCTCTTTTTTCTTGACTGAGGAGTACCAACAACTTACTGTCACTGCTTTTTTTGCAGTTATTTCAGGTTCCACCTTTGTCCTCTCTGTTTTTCTCCTCACAGGAGCTTCATTTGCCTTAGCCTTCTTTTCAGCCATGATGGCGTCCAGGAGGGGGCATCAGCTGAGCTACTGCTTCCAGCGACTTCATGCTCCCTTTCACTAGATGATTCACTTGATCCTATCATTCAGTACTCTGTCTTTCTACTACACTAACTAGATGTGCTCTCTTCCATCTACCAAATTGACAAGCTGGCTCAGAGCTTAGCTGCTTAGAAATATTTAAGCCCCTAAAGGAGCTACTATTGCCATGTTTTTTTACTTTCTCTCACATAGAGAGTACTCATTGTTCAGTGCTTCTTGTTATTCTTACATACTCTGTATCCTCAAATCCCCAGTCATTTGTAGCAGAGAGCCTTTCAAACTGAGACTAGTTCATGTTCTGCTGAAGATTTCTTACTGTTAGGAGGGGAAGATTTCCTCTCCACTGTCACTACAAGCATCCAATACATTTACTCATAGTTCTTATTATATAATTTCAGAATCCATGTCAGGAGCAGCAGCTTCTCTAAGCTTAGTGCTATTGCTCTCCATCTTGATATTGTATTAACACAACTTAAGTATGAGGTATTAGGATCCTTTAGAGATGCTAAACTAAAAAATAAAAATGATAATTTAAAGCATTTTTATCTGTTTAAAGATATTGAGGCGAGACAGGGCAGGTTTATTTAGATTGCATAATTCAGTGCAAAGACAAAATGCTTCACATTAATCAAATAATATAATATAATATAATATAATATAATTAATTATTTACAAATAGACCAAACTAAATATAAGTCTTTATTATTATTATTATTATAGGATTTCTTTGATATGTTTTTATTCTAAACAAATTCTAACCATTTGAGGAGATAAAAGTGTGGGAACTTCTGCTGTAGAGAACAGAGTCCAGGTTTAACAGAAATAATCACAATTACTTATAGTCAGCTGATCAAGTGATAAGCAGAAACACAATCTGCTAGACTTTCTTTTTTAAATCTTAGGGAAGCATTGATGGTATATTTAGTTTTTTCCCACACAGCTTTCTTATTTGGTCTTAATTGTTGTTCGATAGCTAATGTCAGAGTAACAATCTTATTCTTTTTGGTGATTTTAGATTCAGACCATTTGAATTTTAAAATGTTCTAAACTGTAAAGAATCCATAATAACAGGCTGATCTAAGGGAAGAAGAGGTGATGTTTAGGTGAGAAATGTCATAATTTTTATCATGAACGTTTTAACCATTAAACTGAAAGAACATTCCCAGAACAACATGAAACCTCATATCCTCAGTGCATGAATGTGTTGCGTCTGTAGAGACAAAGAAAGAGGGAAGTATGCTTGAAATAAAGCAGCAGAGAAAGAGCGAAGGGGCAGAATGAGGGGCCAATGAAAAAGGGTCATGGAGGACAGGGGGGGTGGCGGCATCACATCAAAGTTGTGTATGGTGGCTAGAGATTAGGGTCCGCTTTGCTGGAGGGGACTGTTCACTCCCTGAAGTGTGTGCATGTGTGCGTGAAGGGGAGGTGAGCCCCTCGGGGTCTTTCTCTGGGGGCTGCATTCCTCGTCCCTCCTGTACTTTATGGCCCCTTCCAGTCCAGAACGAGCCTCACAGCTTAAACAGGGTCCACTTAATACTGGGGCCATGCTGAAAATGCCTTGTTCCAAATGAAGGACAAACAAAATGAGATGAAAAAAATATGACACTTCCAGCTAACTTTAAAGGAATCTTCAGAATGTGAAAGTATTTTTTTTCTACCCTTACAATTGCCCAACGTGTAAAATGACCTTTGCTCTATTTATTTATCTCGATATTTGCTTCTATGGGCTTTATTATTCAGTTCAAGCGAGAATGTTTCAGGCCAAATTCTCTGTGGTGTACGTTCTCATTCACCTGCGTCTCCATCACAGCCAAAGAACACAGGCAACGGGTTTTGAAGATGGATCACAAAAGAATAACCACCGGTGCACCTTCAGAGCTTAAAAAATACTTTTTTTAAAAACAGGGAGAGGGATGAGATCTGCCCTGGGAATGGCCATATTGCTCTATTGAAATAACTTTATTTGTTATTTTTTTAACACCTCAGATGTAGAGCAGGAGAATATTTCAATATGAATTTATATGGTTTAATACAATATGACTTTTACAAACATTTTCAATATTTCAATATAAATCACAATTTATAAACATAGCATTGGTAATTGATTGATGTTCCAAGTTTTCATGTAATTTTATGTATTTTAGTTTTTCAAATGTTACGTTAAAGGATTTTTATAAACATTGCAAAATATTTGTCATAAGTTTGTATTTCTAAGGGCTTTTATTTTTCCTACATTGATATCGAAATTATATCGCGTCGACTGAAATTAAGAAATGTATCGTGATGATATAACTTTTGGACATATTGTACAGACCTACTCAGTTGACTTCATACCTATAAACAACTGTCCTGTGCAGTAGCATCGGCAGGCTGTGGAGCTTCTTTCTCTTTTCCTATATTTGAGAAAACTGGTGTCATTTCAACATGTCACCAGAGAACGTCTGCAAAAACTCTGGCAGTCGCACTATACTCCTTTAAGAAGCAAACATTGCTAACCATGCAGAGCACAAAGTAACACAAAGCCAGGAAGGTAAGACATCAGTAATGGCCTGAAAACAGTAGCTGTTTCTGCTGATTAGTGTGAGCTAAGTGACAAGGCCATGTTTCTATAATTTAAAGGTTATTGTTGTTCAGTGATAATAAACATTTAAAAGTGAAAATCGTTTCAGAAAGTCAGATATAACTGTGTTCCCATGATTGGATGTCTCAGCAAAAGATGTTGCTGAATGAACCACAAACTTCTTAGCGCCCTTTGAGCAGTGGAGGACAGCGTAGAAGTGTTTGATCAAAACACACAGCACATGTTCTGAAAAGCTATTAACGTAAAATGTTTCATCACACAAACGCACGATAATAATATTTTTCTTTTCTTTTTTTTTTTGAGCTTTTTACGGCACTAGTGGCTCGTTTTTCTGACAGTAGGCTGACAGGAATGGGGTTAAGAGATAGGGGGAGAGACATGCGGGAAAGGACCACAAGCCAGATTCGAACCTGGGTCGCCCGCGTCGAGGACTAAGGCCTCCATACATGGGTCGTGCACGCTAACCACTGCGCCACCTGCACGCCACACCATAATAATATTTAAGCCCAAACGTGCAGAACTTATATAAGAATGCTAAACTATTATTCACTTAAGAATGAAACCACCTGTCTGAATGCAGAAATTGGGTAATAACAGAGAAATCGGTATGCAATGTCCTAGTTAAAGTCCAGACTTTAACTTGATTAAAAATGCTGCAGTGGTTACAACTACAGCTGTGCAGAAGCAAACGGCTGCAAAACTAAATGAAGTGAAGCAATGTTGGAGGGAGGAATGGGCCCAAGTTCCTCTAAAGTTGAAGCGTGCTGATTCCTAAAATCTCAGCAACAGACATGGAAACTTTCTGGCTCTTAAAACATATGAAAATATGTGTCAGGATTAACCCAAAAATCTGGTATTTTCAAACTCTCTGTCCAAGAGGTACTGTGTGTCTACTGAGCTTCAGTCATACACACAACAATCACCTCGTGATGCCACCCTTAATGCCCACCGGTGTCTAACATAGACATGGAAACTCCATGCCAATAGAATCATTTAGCAACTACTCTTGGGTCAGCACATGGACTGCACCAAATCACACTGTTCCCCCAGGGCACTTCAGTCAGCCTTTAACCATGTTAAGGATAGCGTTGATGGAAACACTAATCATTAATTTGCAGTCAAACTATCACAACCTGGGCTTTCTTGCTCTTTTTTGCACCAGAAGGTTATAACAGAAGAAGTGGACGATGTGGAATGCAGGGGTGGGTTTCTGTGGGTATGTATTGATAAAATCAGATCAGTATCAAACCCATCTGGAGCTCACTGCTGTCCCGTCAGGGGGGTTGCGGGCTACCAGTGTTGGATGGTGTTTTTACAGTCATGTACCTTAAAAAGTACTGTTTACGACACTGTTGAAAAGTGAATTGATTGAGGATGTTAACCAGACGTAAAACATGCCTGAAGCTCAAGCTTCATTAAACTCAGAAGTCCTATGTGTTCAAATCTGACTGGACTTTGGATTCCTTACAGTTAAAACGGTGAACCGGACCAAGCTTGCAAAGTGATATTTTACAGGCTAAATTAAATCCATTTCAACCAAAATTATTATTATTATTATATTAACTCGCTGCATAAAAAATATCAAGACTTAAGTTACTTTCTTATATCCTCCTCTTGTTTTCCTCCAGCTTCATTTCTCTGAATCATGTGATACAAAACAAAAGAAAAAACACCAAAACATCAACAGCTCTTATCTTAAACCTGTTTAATAACAACGAGTAACGGATAAATCATCTTCACAGCAAAAGAAGGAAGTTCAGCCATAAAATCTCCACCGTCTGTACATGTTCAAATACCTGAACGTGTCCAAAACCAGGAAATAAGGGAGTAGTGCTGAATACAACACAAGAAACCACACACACGTTATGTGAGAGAAAATAAAAAAGAGACTCTGAAATAAAGCCTGAAAAGGAAGATGGAGTAAAATCTCTGCAGCGTTAATTTCTCAGTCCGACCATGCATGATGCACACTTTGCACCGCAGCGGGGAGACGCAATTCACAGGGTTTTTCTACCCGTAGAGTTACTAACAGCTGTCAATTGACATTTAAATAGTAAACTTTTCAAGTATTTTCGGACTTTTAAAGTTTCCCTGCAGATAAACCTCTTACCTGAACAGATTGGGCAGCGACTGTGGTCCTGTTAACGCTCAGCTCTCTGTGCACATGGGGCAAAGTCGAGCGACCTGCCAACTTCACATGTGCAAGAAGGAATTACAGGAAAAAACAACTCGTGCGTAATACGCAAATATTCACGCTGATTTTTAACCAGTGGAACCAGATCTACGCACTGTGGTTAGTTAAAGTGTTACTAACAAAAAAAAAAAGCGTCAGAAAGAGAAATAAAACCCGGCGCGGCAGTTTACTTACATAACCATCCGCACTTCTTGCGCGCATCCACAGCTGAAACGTGTGCAGGGCGAGATGTTAGGCTGATGTGAGATAAAAGCCCAGCCTTGACCCGGTAACGGAGCTGGAGCTGGTGGATACCTGTTTACTGGGGGTTGCAGCCTGTTCTGTGTGAGCTGTGCTGTCGAGCTCCGCATATAAAGTGGACCAGCACACACACTGACTCACACACACACTTAATTACTCAGTTACGCCCTGCACTAATAACGCTCACAGCTCTCCCCGGTGCACAACATGATCTCCTTCAGGACTTATATGAAGCGTTTCCAAGTTCATTCCTGAAAAGAAAGTTGCTACAGTATTTTAAAATTTGATCTCCTCAATGTCTTCGCATCTTGTCACCCAAACGCATCACATATTAAAAAAAAACACATCACTGGTTTCAGATTTTAAAAAAGGTGTCAAGACTTTATAAAATTGCCTTTCATTTCAGTTACTGCTGAAAACCTTTTAGGGGTAACAGACACTCTCCAATCACACTCCTTCCTGCATGTCTTACACTGAAAAAAAGAACTTTACCCTTTTTTTATTGAAAATATACTGCAAATTGTCATGTAAGTACATTTTCTTTATAATGACACCTACTTTACTGTGTTACTTAGAAATAATTTGTAAATCTGCATCCATCAAAAGACAATTAAATTTAATTCATCTTACCAAATAGCATTTACAGCACAATTTAATGCTTCCTCCTTAACAGATGCAATTAATATGTATTTGGAAATTAGGAGTTTAAAAAGATGATTTTTTTCCTTGCCTGACCATGTTAAGGTCATAAATAGACAAGATTGTTTAGTTTTTGGCTGCATGGTGGTGCAGTTTGTTGCACTATTTCCTTGCTGGGTTCTGGGTTTGATCTCTGGGCTGGGGTCCTTCTGCATGCAATTTACATGTTCTCCACATTCATACACGGTTCTTTCTGGGTACTCCAGCTTCCTCCCTTAGTCCAATGACTGTTAGGTTAATTGCCTTCTATAGATTCTCGTAGCGAGTGCATGGTTGTGTGTCTGTGTAAAATTTACAAGCAAAGCAGAAGAGCATCTTCTGTTGATAAGAGAAATTTGGTAGTAAAATTAACATCCCTTTGTTTGATAAATAAACCCTTCTTAGTAAGTAAAACGTACTTAGATTTATTGAGTGAAATTAACAAAGAATTTCTCTGTGGAAAAAGTTACCTAGCTTACTCTAAGTAAATGGAACTCCAAAATTTTTCAGTGTATAGATGAAGGAAAAAAACTTTAAAAGTAGTTGAAAACCACCAGGTAAGTTAAGCAAATGTATCTAACACACTGGTGTTTTTTTCACATGGAAAACAGTTATCCTCTAATCTTCACTTACAGACAGTTGGGTATTATAATTGACCAAAGTCGTTCTCAAAGTCAAACACTGAGGGCCTTGTTAAAAAGTTGAAGCTAAAATTGTATTTATTCTTGCAAAGAAACATCTTATTTCTATATTGTTTTTCACCTGTGTTGGATTATGGTGATCTTTTTATGAATTCACCCTGATATACCTTAAGAAATAGGATAGCGTGTACCATGGTGCTACTGTGTTTTACTGCTGGTTGTGGAAATAGTATTCACCATTGTACCCTTTATTCTGTTGCCTGGTATCCATTTCTCTGTATGCCCATTAACTCACACACTGATTCATGTTTGTTCATAAATGTCCTATTGGGTCCCTTCTGTTTTACTTCTATACTTACATGTGTAAAAACAAACTGCAGCATGGCTGACATTTCCAACAAACCCTTCAAATGGCAGTTCATAACTGGGTAAAACAGCATTTAAATATCCTGCCACATTTTCTTGGAATAATCTACAAAAGTGTCTTAACTTGACTGATCTTAAATATATTAGGAATATTTAAATTAACAATAAAAGAACAGGAAGAGAATAGTATTGGTCAGTTTGACTGCTTCTAGTATTTGCATATTTCATTGAAGTATTTTTACACTTTTTTATTTTGTGTAGTTATGTAAAATTTTTGTATGATTACGTATTTTACTGTTGTAACTATCTCCCTGCTGCGATGGTGGCCATGTCACTCTTGAAAATTTGATTTCAATCTAATTTTTTTTTCCCTGGTTAAATAAAGGAAATAATAATAAAAAAATATGGAGGTCATTTAGAACCTATGAATGAATCTAGCACCAGAACATAGCATAAGGAAATATGACACAAAATATTATATAATATAATTAACAAAATAATTTGTAGATATTGGCATTCTTTAGAACCTTTGTGTTTTTTTATGTGGAGATTAAGATATTGTTCAAGTTCTACGTTTACTACAAGGAGTCCAGGCTTCCCGTGCCCATGCTGATGTTTGGACTTCTTTCCAAGCGTCATACTTTTGTACGCATGCGTAAAGCTGAACCCGGAAGTTGGCTGCAGAAATCAGCTGCGCAGCGACAGTCAGCTGTACAACTCCACTAAAAGATGCAGCTCCACTTTGTTAAAGATGTTTTACCGGACTCTGTCGGTACCGACTTCCAGAACCTGAACAAGTTCAACGAGCAGGTACAGCAAACACACCAGAGCTGTTTACTTTACGGGGATATTTGTTCCGTTAATGTCTGTTCCATGGTTCTCTGATGAAATTGATTTGAAAACCTGCAGATTTTGACAGCTTTTTATGAGGCTTAGCGAATTGCACGGTGATAGATGTATGAGATTTAGATTTAAAAAAATGGTCCGGGAGTTAAATAGAAATGTATAGATGTCAACAAAGAATTACGTTGTTGTTTCCCCCCTCTAACGTCTCCGAGGTCTTCATTCTCATTTTTCCTCATCTAAACGTTTAAACTGCTTCAAATAACCCATTCAGTATGTCTTCCTAGGCGTAAAATACTAACTGAGCTGACCTTTGACTTTTATTCCGTTCTTCTCATCATGTGACAGCAAACTCCTCCACAGGAGTCTCATCACAGGATAAAGTGCTGTGAGATTTCATCCCAATGCAAATAAATCCTGGTTTTGTTGTCTTCTTGTTCAAACAATCCAAACCAATCTTTGTCCATTTTATTAACCCATTGTTACACCTTCTATTAAAGCTGGTTAAGTCAATTTTTGAGCATAATTTCACTGGTTACAGCAAAGACCTGCACAGTAAAGAGATTACTTTAACAGAAAACGTGTCTGACAACATGAAGAGCCGATGAGATTCAATGTTTCTGTTGTCTGTCTCACTAAATGGGTTCAGTATCATTTTAAATGCAGACAATTATAGTAATCAAATACAGAATATATGGAACAATGAGTACCGGAGCTCATAAAGAACTAAGATTTCACAAATTACCTCTGAATAACATCCAAGGTTCTGCTGTTGCTTAGAGTTTGTATTTAAACAATGAACGAGACGAAATGGACAAAAATGGTCTCCTTGGGTTCCAAAGCCACAGCTGACCACAATATTTCTCCTCAACCACCTTGATGATCGCTGGAAATATTTTGTTGGCTGATTAGACAAAATACTTTTTCAAAGTGTTCATAAACCTAGTGGGATTTTTAGGAAAGCAGTATCCTACTAGCAGTGAAACATCGCTGTGTATTTGATGGAACCATGAGTCCTGAAGGATCGTCCTGGGATCCATCTGAGACTTTATACTCCAGAGGATGGGTATCTAAAGCAGACCGGCAGGGAAACATTTCTCACAAACTGTAGATCGAAACAACCCATTGCCAATTATTGTAAATGTTTATTTTCAGGTTGTTTCTGCTAATATTGGAAGAAAAAGTTATTAGGTTTAGGGTGTGATTACTTTTTCATAGGTCAAGGCTGGTTTGCATTGAAATTTGTCTTATTTGTAACATTTGTTTGATGTGAAACAACCAAAGCAGAAGGAATCAGTAAGGGGACACATCCCTTTTATGTTTATAGCACCTTATATATACTCTAATAACATTAAATGCAAAAAGTCAGCTTTATTTTTGATATTTTTAACAAGTTTTTTTCCTGTTTTCATAGTTCATCAAAGTATGAAAAATAAAAAAACAAAAAAAGGAAAACGAATAGAAATTTACAGCATAGTGATTAGATAGACCTAAAGGTGCTGATGCCTGGGGACAACATGTATGAAAGAAATAATCCAGAGCTGTATGAGGGGCAAAAGGGATGAAACCCAAACACCTCATCAAGGCAAAATGAATAAAGTTTTAACATGTTCAAGTATAAATTTTAATTGAATTTGTTTTTTCCTGCATGTCTTACACTGAAAAAAAGAACTTTACCCTTTTTTTATTGAAAATATACTGCAAATTGTCATGTAAGTACATTTTCTTTATAATGACACCTACTTTACTGTGTTACTTAGAAATAATTTGTAAATCTGCATCCATCAAAAGACAATTAAATTTAATTCATCTTACCAAATAGCATTTACAGCACAATTTAATGCTTCCTCCTTAACAGATGCAATTAATATGTATTTGGAAATTAGGAGTTTAAAAAGATGATTTTTTTCCTTGCCTGACCATGTTAAGGTCATAAATAGACAAGATTGTTTAGTTTTTGGCTGCATGGTGGTGCAGTTTGTTGCACTATTTCCTTGCTGGGTTCTGGGTTTGATCTCTGGGCTGGGGTCCTTCTGCATGCAATTTACATGTTCTCCACATTCATACACGGTTCTTTCTGGGTACTCCAGCTTCCTCCCTTAGTCCAATGACTGTTAGGTTAATTGCCTTCTATAGATTCTCGTAGCGAGTGCATGGTTGTGTGTCTGTGTAAAATTTACAAGCAAAGCAGAAGAGCATCTTCTGTTGATAAGAGAAATTTGGTAGTAAAATTAACATCCCTTTGTTTGATAAATAAACCCTTCTTAGTAAGTAAAACGTACTTAGATTTATTGAGTGAAATTAACAAAGAATTTCTCTGTGGAAAAAGTTACCTAGCTTACTCTAAGTAAATGGAACTCCAAAATTTTTCAGTGTATAGATGAAGGAAAAAAACTTTAAAAGTAGTTGAAAACCACCAGGTAAGTTAAGCAAATGTATCTAACACACTGGTGTTTTTTTCACATGGAAAACAGTTATCCTCTAATCTTCACTTACAGACAGTTGGGTATTATAATTGACCAAAGTCGTTCTCAAAGTCAAACACTGAGGGCCTTGTTAAAAAGTTGAAGCTAAAATTGTATTTATTCTTGCAAAGAAACATCTTATTTCTATATTGTTTTTCACCTGTGTTGGATTATGGTGATCTTTTTATGAATTCACCCTGATATACCTTAAGAAATAGGATAGCGTGTACCATGGTGCTACTGTGTTTTACTGCTGGTTGTGGAAATAGTATTCACCATTGTACCCTTTATTCTGTTGCCTGGTATCCATTTCTCTGTATGCCCATTAACTCACACACTGATTCATGTTTGTTCATAAATGTCCTATTGGGTCCCTTCTGTTTTACTTCTATACTTACATGTGTAAAAACAAACTGCAGCATGGCTGACATTTCCAACAAACCCTTCAAATGGCAGTTCATAACTGGGTAAAACAGCATTTAAATATCCTGCCACATTTTCTTGGAATAATCTACAAAAGTGTCTTAACTTGACTGATCTTAAATATATTAGGAATATTTAAATTAACAATAAAAGAACAGGAAGAGAATAGTATTGGTCAGTTTGACTGCTTCTAGTATTTGCATATTTCATTGAAGTATTTTTACACTTTTTTATTTTGTGTAGTTATGTAAAATTTTTGTATGATTACGTATTTTACTGTTGTAACTATCTCCCTGCTGCGATGGTGGCCATGTCACTCTTGAAAATTTGATTTCAATCTAATTTTTTTTTCCCTGGTTAAATAAAGGAAATAATAATAAAAAAATATGGAGGTCATTTAGAACCTATGAATGAATCTAGCACCAGAACATAGCATAAGGAAATATGACACAAAATATTATATAATATAATTAACAAAATAATTTGTAGATATTGGCATTCTTTAGAACCTTTGTGTTTTTTTATGTGGAGATTAAGATATTGTTCAAGTTCTACGTTTACTACAAGGAGTCCAGGCTTCCCGTGCCCATGCTGATGTTTGGACTTCTTTCCAAGCGTCATACTTTTGTACGCATGCGTAAAGCTGAACCCGGAAGTTGGCTGCAGAAATCAGCTGCGCAGCGACAGTCAGCTGTACAACTCCACTAAAAGATGCAGCTCCACTTTGTTAAAGATGTTTTACCGGACTCTGTCGGTACCGACTTCCAGAACCTGAACAAGTTCAACGAGCAGGTACAGCAAACACACCAGAGCTGTTTACTTTACGGGGATATTTGTTCCGTTAATGTCTGTTCCATGGTTCTCTGATGAAATTGATTTGAAAACCTGCAGATTTTGACAGCTTTTTATGAGGCTTAGCGAATTGCACGGTGATAGATGTATGAGATTTAGATTTAAAAAAATGGTCCGGGAGTTAAATAGAAATGTATAGATGTCAACAAAGAATTACGTTGTTGTTTCCCCCCTCTAACGTCTCCGAGGTCTTCATTCTCATTTTTCCTCATCTAAACGTTTAAACTGCTTCAAATAACCCATTCAGTATGTCTTCCTAGGCGTAAAATACTAACTGAGCTGACCTTTGACTTTTATTCCGTTCTTCTCATCATGTGACAGCAAACTCCTCCACAGGAGTCTCATCACAGGATAAAGTGCTGTGAGATTTCATCCCAATGCAAATAAATCCTGGTTTTGTTGTCTTCTTGTTCAAACAATCCAAACCAATCTTTGTCCATTTTATTAACCCATTGTTACACCTTCTATTAAAGCTGGTTAAGTCAATTTTTGAGCATAATTTCACTGGTTACAGCAAAGACCTGCACAGTAAAGAGATTACTTTAACAGAAAACGTGTCTGACAACATGAAGAGCCGATGAGATTCAATGTTTCTGTTGTCTGTCTCACTAAATGGGTTCAGTATCATTTTAAATGCAGACAATTATAGTAATCAAATACAGAATATATGGAACAATGAGTACCGGAGCTCATAAAGAACTAAGATTTCACAAATTACCTCTGAATAACATCCAAGGTTCTGCTGTTGCTTAGAGTTTGTATTTAAACAATGAACGAGACGAAATGGACAAAAATGGTCTCCTTGGGTTCCAAAGCCACAGCTGACCACAATATTTCTCCTCAACCACCTTGATGATCGCTGGAAATATTTTGTTGGCTGATTAGACAAAATACTTTTTCAAAGTGTTCATAAACCTAGTGGGATTTTTAGGAAAGCAGTATCCTACTAGCAGTGAAACATCGCTGTGTATTTGATGGAACCATGAGTCCTGAAGGATCGTCCTGGGATCCATCTGAGACTTTATACTCCAGAGGATGGGTATCTAAAGCAGACCGGCAGGGAAACATTTCTCACAAACTGTAGATCGAAACAACCCATTGCCAATTATTGTAAATGTTTATTTTCAGGTTGTTTCTGCTAATATTGGAAGAAAAAGTTATTAGGTTTAGGGTGTGATTACTTTTTCATAGGTCAAGGCTGGTTTGCATTGAAATTTGTCTTATTTGTAACATTTGTTTGATGTGAAACAACCAAAGCAGAAGGAATCAGTAAGGGGACACATCCCTTTTATGTTTATAGCACCTTATATATACTCTAATAACATTAAATGCAAAAAGTCAGCTTTATTTTTGATATTTTTAACAAGTTTTTTTCCTGTTTTCATAGTTCATCAAAGTATGAAAAATAAAAAAACAAAAAAAGGAAAACGAATAGAAATTTACAGCATAGTGATTAGATAGACCTAAAGGTGCTGATGCCTGGGGACAACATGTATGAAAGAAATAATCCAGAGCTGTATGAGGGGCAAAAGGGATGAAACCCAAACACCTCATCAAGGCAAAATGAATAAAGTTTTAACATGTTCAAGTATAAATTTTAATTGAATTTGTTTTTTGATGTTCTTGCAGCAGTTTAGTTGTCTGATTGAAATTCTGTTCCAGTTCCTCCTGGATCCTAAAGAGGTGAGTTTGTGTGAACAAACCTTGAACTCAACTCTTGATAAGTAAACCGAAAATAAACACTGGTTTTCTCTTTGTGTGCCTGCAAATGAATGCCTTCTCCTGTGTGTTTGTGTGTTCAGACTGACAGATTCATGCGGCGGCTGACAGAATTTGCAGGGGAACACGGGATGAGCGCCGGCCCTCTGAGGAACCTGATGAAGAGCGTCCTGCTGGTGCCTCAGGGTGGGAGAAACAAACAGCTGTCCCTTCAATCTTAGCCAGACCTTAAGCTGCTTTCAGATGACAGGTTCTGATTCAGTGGTTTGACCAGATGCTTGACTGCGTCTGCTTTGGTTCTGAAACAGTTTTAAATCTGACAACTTCTAACAACTTATCTGTCATTACAAACTTGAAGCCAAAATGTACCCAGCTGTGTGTGAAAAACTAGTTGCACCCCATGGTCCAATATCTTGGGTGCATTAACCTCCTGCTACCTTCTGTATTTACCTCTCACACCGTTGGAGCCGTTTTGTTCCAAACTGCTTCAGTTCAATGAAGTTTGCAGACATTTGCTTCTGATCAATTCTGTGTAACATTTTGAATCCAGACTGAATCCAGAGGTTCAGACTTTGACTAGGCCCTCGAATTACATTGACTCGTTGGTTGTACACTTGTTGCTAGGTAGATAAATTGGGTTATCTTGGATAATTGTTCTGGGGATGACCCAATTTCAGCCAAACGTCAGGTGTAGAACAGAACGACTCATGTTTGACTCCAGAACACTTTGATATAATGAAGAGTTCACGGTACTTTCAGTGACTGGAAGCTGCACAGACACTTCTGTTGCCTTACTAACCCAAATAATCATTCCTCCTCTACTGTGCTTGACAGTTTTTTTTTCCAATTGTTTGATAACTAATACTGTAGCAAAGGGGGCCTCAAAGAAGACTTTTGATGGACATTTTGTGGTGTTTTTCTTTGTAATTTTCCCAGCACTATAGTGAACTTGCTGGGAGGTCCATCACTGAGGAAGTTGGCAGGTGTTATATGAAGGACTTCAGTCATTTCTACTTTAATTTTCTAAATCATCTGGGACTGATTGGCAGCAGCAGTATCTTCTGTAAAGTGATTGCTGACATTATGCTAACACACACATGTCTGCCTTGGAGAAGTAAGTTACCAAAACTGGTGATTGACACCATGATGAGTCAGTTTTTTGGTAAAACCCGAGGCTTTTTTTTCCTTTTTTTTAAATATTAAACAATCAGTTTAACTTCTTTCCTTCTAGATATGACTTTGCCACATTGCCTTAAAGCTATGTTGCACTTCATAGTTAAACATCCTTATCAGCCTGTTTTGTTTTCATGATAGTTTCCCTGATGTTGTTCTAACTGTAAAAAAAAAAAACTCTTCTGTTTATTTTATTTTCTTTTTCAGGAGCTCTAAAGAAAAACCTGTCGACTCAGCAAGTCAAAGAGGACCTGCTCACATTGGGTAATCATTTTGAAGTCTGCCTTTACCTCAGCTCACATGGATCATGCATGTTAAAAAGTTTTAGGAGAGATAAATGATTCATTCACGAAACTAAACGGTTTTATCTGTTAATCCCTCAGGGCTAAACGAGGAGAAAGCTGCTCACTTTTCATTACAGGTAATTCATCAAAATGAGTTCTTGAAGTGTATGGATTCAATAATAGCCTAGCATCCAGTGTTTGTGCCATTGATA
>JAUZNJ010072978.1:0-25375 GCA_034780135.1 Jordanella pulchra | reverse complement strand
CCCCCCCCCCCCCCCCCCCCCGAGAAATCACACAACTGCTGACAGCAGCTGGAGGAACAAGTGGTCCCTCTGTTTGGCACTGTCAGCTCGCATGTGTCTTGTCAGTCCAAAGACAAGAAAACAAAAGCAACCAAAGCAACAAAGCCACTGCTTTACCGCGGGTTTCATGTCAGAAGCTTTTAAAGATTGATTAAGTAATGTCTGTCTGCAGTGGTAAATTTAGTCTTCCTGCCCGACTAAAAACTAACAAACAAAACCCCCCCATCATTCTGTAGTATTTCACAGATGTGAAATTGTAGTTAGAAATGTGTGACTCAGTCTCACCTGTCACAGACACACTGAGGTTTTCCAGTAATGATGCAATGACTCATCGGTGAGTAAAAGATCAAAGGGAGGTTTGTTATTGTCTCGCCCACCTCATTCTCGCCTACTACATGGGACGAAAGCACAGACATCCACCTGGGAGTTCCCTTTCCTTGTGATGCCATTCATGGAGCAGTTATTTACAATAGTCTTCCAAATATAGAGATGGAGGTCACTCTACTTGACTCCTATGGTCTTTCTAGGCAGTACAATAAGCTCAGCAACCCTTGTTTTAATATTCGAGGTCCTGCCTCCTGTGTGCTGAGCTGCTGCAATTTTAAGTAGCTTATTTTTCCAAAGAAAAGTGGATGATGGTTCCTCTTTTTTATTGACCTGTGGTCTACAGGCTTTGAATTACTAAAATAAATCCTAACTTTTAAACACCATTATCAGTGATCTTAAAGAAAATCACAATATTAACCTACTGTGGGTGCATCTCCCAAGATCACTTTTTTTTCATTAAACCGATATATATATTTTTTTAACTTTTTATTTTCAATAACTGTTTTATAACACACATTTACATGCCCACTCCTGTCACAAGCCACAACTCGGACTCTTCCAGACATTTAACCATCATCAAGCAAATTGATCATACAATTCGATCTCTGCCCAAAGTCTCAGTAATCTGGTTTAAAGAGATAAATGTAATGCATTACACAAAGGGTAATATATTATTTAAAAGTTGGTTTCTTTAATGTTAATAAATAGGATCTACTGCTCATGGAAACTCGACTATTACAATAATTAATAATAGAAAAAAGATGTCTCAAACTATTGATTGTTTTTGTTTTGATGAATAATGTAAAGAAAGACAGTTGCCCAGCAGTCAGTTGTAAGACATGGTCACAGACTAGAGTCACAGAAGAGTAGCTGGCTGTTCACAGGGTACTGGTACGTGTTTTCAGGAATAAGTAAAAAATGAAATTTTACACATAGAGTTAGATGTCTCAAGCTGATGATTATAACTTACAGGTAATCGCAACCTGAATTAATGTCTTGGAAAAATCCAAATATTGTGAAAAAGGTAAGAACCAAAAATTTATGGTGTTTAATAATCAGGTGATTAAAATGTCCTGGTTCAATGAGGAACACTGCTCACTCGACAACATAAAGCTTGAATAGTCATTGACTCCTTCCACAAGGACTGTGAGCCATGAATGGTTAATGTGAAAGAAGGTGGTTGTTAACAGAGTGCTGTATCCAAACATATTTATAAAAAGTTGATAGGATGTTAAAATTGTGGTGGAAAGAGGTGCATCAGCAGCAGGGCTGCCTGAGGCCTTAACAGGATTGTCAAGAAAAATCCATTCAAGAATATCAGGGAGCTTCACAAGGAGTGGCCTCTGGCTAAAAGCATCAAGAGCAACTATTCACACAAACCAATCCTAAATATGTGCAAGAAGGTCTGCACCTCAGCTGAGGAGAGAAAAAGCAGCCTTCTCCTCAGTGGTCTAAAGTCCTCTTGAGATGACATTAAAGTTATTCATTTGCAAATCAAGAATACATAATTCAGCTTTCTTAAGGTCCTGTGTAAAGTTTCCAAATTTTTAATGATTTGAACTGTAATGTTATCCACTGGTGTTATGTTTTTTACAGCATTTAGTCAACACATCCATCTACCAGGACATTTTAGAAAACTTTATGCTTCCTTTTGTTAAAGAGTTTCATAGAGACACTGATTTGGGAATCTAACACATCTTGTCTATATCAGCAATGTAAAAGCTACCAAAAGCTGGTTCAGTGATTGTTGTCTTACAGTGCTTGTTTGGCCTTCAAACTGATCTCACCTGAACCCAAAAGAGAATCCCAGGGTTACTGTTAAGATGAAGATGAGATACACCAGAACCAACAATTCAAATAACCAGAGGGTGATAATTAATAGAACTAAACTGACATAAACACATTCTATCACTTTGTAAAAAAAACAAAACATTATATATAAAAAGCAAAATTAGCACTTAATCACTTACTGAACTGAATAAACACTTTTAGTCACTGAAGTGATTAAAACCTTTTTCAAATCTGTATTATAAAGCAAATCAGTAAAATTCAACTATTTTTTTCAATGTTCTTTTTTTAAAAACTGTGTGTCATTTTGTAGTCAAGGCTTTATTTTAAGAAAGAGGAGCCTGACAGACATCGTTTTTTTCCCTCAGTGGACTGAATAGGGGCTACGTGTCTTTGCGTTTCTAAAGAGACCACCGCTCTGGTATGTGATAATGGGTCAAACCTGGTGATGCTGGGTTTGCACAATACAGTATGATGCATCCTCAAAACACATAATTTTTGTACTACGAAAACTAGTAACATTTTGTGAGCCAGGCACATGATCCATTATACTAACAGCTTTGCTTGAAAGTTTACATATCCTTCCATTAAAGACAGAAAAAATCAGTATATTTATTCAAAAATAAATATAAACTGACCAAAGTAACAATAAATAAAATCATAAAAGGGAAATCTTGACAATGATTTTGAATATATACACACATTTATATATTGATAAATAAAAGAAGTAAACAAGCCTGATGAAGTTGAAGAAATAAAATTTTGTTGATCAACAGTTTGAGCCAATCAGTGAAATCAGGTGTTTTCTGTAATGTTTAGGAAATGTTCAGGTGGGACTATGTTAGTTGACTGTTCATGACCAATGTACTGTAATTTGTCTGGGAAAGTTTTTTTTTTAGAATTTGTTTTTAAAAAACAAATTAAACATTAATATTTTATATTATTAAATAACTATTTATTATTCTTTTTTATTTATTATTACTTTTTTAGATGTTTGTGTCATTTGAATCTCTAGTGTGAATTTATCATTTTCTTTAATTAGATGGTAAACTTTTAAGCACAATTGTATTTTTTTTATCAACATCACAAGGACACAAATACTTCACACATTTTCCATGCTCGTCATTTCAGGCAGTTATGGTTGGTATGTGCCAGAAGGACTCATATGTCGCATATATGGGCCAGAGCAAAAAAGGCACCATAACCTTGAGGTATCCCATCAAGCATGGCATCATCACAAACTGGGGTGACATGGAGAAGGTCTGGCACCATGCGTTTTATAAAGAGCCGCAGGTCACTCCTGAGGAGTATCCCACCCTGCTGGCAAAAGTTCCTCCTAAAGGCAAAGAGAGGAAGATGACTCAGATCATGTTGGAGTTTTAGTTTCCCCATAATCTACTCCCAGGGCAGCATAACCCGGGGGACACCATGGCCCCTGAAACCCTCTCCAGCTATTTTAATTTTCACTTCTTATTTTAATCTGCTGTCAGTGTGGAATGAGTGCCCTCTTATGTTAAACACTGTGTAACCGCTGTTGGAAATATGGCACTGTGGCTGGTTATTGATGTTGATGAAAGTTTCTGTTTCCCAACCTTTAGTTAGAACTAAGCAAAACCACACGTTTAGAATTCTGATGCAATCTTAATTTTTAGAATGATCTACATTTTTTCATTTTACTTTCAAAATAGAAAACATTTCTAAGTAACAAAAAAACTAAGACAGCCCTGTGATGTGACCAAAATAATCGCATTATTTTCTTATTAACAAGCAAGATAATTATGAAAGAGAAAATTCCTCTGACATTTTACATCTTTTACAAGCAAAAATCTGAAATCATCAGTTTGTGATGACAATTATTTTTAGTTAGGCACAACAGGTTTTCCACCACTGATATACATCCTCATGAAAAAAAGAGTAAGCTTTGGCTGCACCTGTTGGTGGAAATGTCCAAATCAGCCCTTCTTCTCTGAGCTACTGTTGGCCTGTTCCTCCCTACAGTTAATCCAAAATGTACTAAGCCATTTCTTTTCATAGGTATGGAGTCTTCTAGGATTCAAAAAATACATACAACAGCATTATGAGATGTCAATGCCGTAAACCTTCACCCTGACTGTATAGCTGATCACATACAGAAAGAGATCATTACTCTGGTCAGTGGCATCATGAATAAAAAGGTAACTTGATTCTCAGTAAAATATCAGTCAATACTTCATTACAATCTCACATCACACATATGTGTTTTGTTTAGATAATTTCTCTCTCTAAGAAGGAGTTCTCTGGATCCTTGGTTTTGTCTACGCCTTTCTGTCCGCTCTCCAGCAGATGTGAATCAGAAAGGAGGACCACAATGAGGATGGACCTTCTATTGTACACAGGAAATGTTTCCTTAGGCATTTTTTCCTTTCTTAAACAACAGCTGTTGTCTCCAAGCGATATAAATTTCGTTAGGCTTTGTTTATCCAAGTAGAATTTCTATTTGAATAAAATTATATTTTGAAATATACCATTTTAAGGTATTTGTCTGTCTGATTATATATTTCATTATCTCTGTCTGCCTTGACCCTGGAAAGCAGTGGCAGAGCTCTGTCCTTTCCTCACGCGATAGCTGAGTAAAGGTTATTGAAGATTTGAATTAGAAAAGATTACAGTGAGAGAAGAGGATCAGCCACCTCATGAGAAACTTTCATTTAGTGACAACACTGGGTCACATGACCCATAAACATGGACTGAACAAAGCAAATAGGAACAAGTAGAACAATAAAACTATTACTAATATTACAATTTATAGCAATATATATTATCATTTCATCATCATTACTATGAATACTGACGTAATAGATGGTTAAACACAAGCTTTTACTGAGAAGTCCATAGATACTTATCTGAGGAAAAGTCCTCATCTTTTTAGGGCACATTACAACTAAAGAAGCATTCAGATTCCTAATGGGCTTTAGCAATAAAGTTAAGGCTTCCAAAATAAAGCTGAAAAGAAGCTCCTTTATGTACTTTTGATTATGGCCTGAGTAGGTCTCAAAGCACAAGTTTAATTTGAACTTTCAAATGGGAGCTTACAGCTAATCTTGGGGAAAAAAAACTCTCCTCAGAGATTAGATTATGATAAAAACAGATTCTACAATAGTAAAAATCAGAGTTGTTGGGAACAACTTAGTAAATATTATGGATGCATCATTAAAAAAAGGCATTAATATTTCTTAGACTTGATTGTTTCAAAAGCAGATCAAGCAAAATAAAGAAGTAAAGACAACTTGGATAACACAGGTGATTGATTTTAACTTAAAAAAACACTCAACAAATAAAACCAGGCTTTATTACAGTTCAACTATAAGCTTCTGTTCGTGAGTTTTGTAGATTTTTTTTTAAAGAAACCTACGGAAATGATATAATAACACAGATATTACAAAGGTAAGACTAAGAATTTGAATGGGCTTTATATTTCAGAGATACTAGATGGTTAAACTAAACCAGGAATAAAAAGACAAGTACATATAAATGCACATTTCATCAGAGTATATCCAATGCAGTATGAGAAGTTGAAATCTCTGGGTGTTATATGGAGCAAAGCAACATATTTTGCTTCTATTTTCAGAATTCAGTGAGAGAGGCAGACATGCAGGCACACTGCTTTGTAAAGCGATTAACAACTCGGATGGTACTTTCACTCTGTCACTGTATCCACAGCGTCATCTTTGCTCGAGGTGGAAACAACAACTCTGCCATCCGGGCCAACAGCCTGTGACATAGGGAGGGATACCTCTGGGCAAAAGAGGAGGCTGTTCTCTCCCAGAAAGAGAGAATAGGCTCCATTTTGCCCAGAGCCAACTCTATGGGTTCTAAATGGAGTAAAAATAGAACAATATATTTTTTTGATTAGATTTTATAAAGTCACAGCTAGCTCAATGCAAAAGGACACTGGATTTATAATGCCAGCAAAATTAGCATTCCCGCCCCCCAAAAAAGCCCCCCAAAACTTCTATTTCTAAACAGCTGATTTAAAGGTTTGTTGTTGTCGTTTTAAATGTGAATTTTACATGCTTGGTTTAGGCAACTAAACGTACCCATTGTAAAAACAGAAACAAAAAACCCCTGACAGCTTTACTTTTGTGATTAACCATTTCACAGTTATACATTTTACTGCTTTGCTTCCTTTTTCTTGGACATGTAATTAAAAAAAGAAAATCACAGTGAGGCAGTTTGTTGCACTGTTAGAAAGTCCTGGGTTGGATTCCCAGCTCAAGGTCTTTCCACAAGGAGCTGGCCTGTTCTTTCCTATGCATTGGTTCTCCCCTCCCATAGTCTAAAAAAATGGATGTTAGATACGGTATGTGCAAAGTCCAGGGTTTACTACATCTTTTACACCTGCCACCCACAACCCTGGTAGATAAGTTGCAGAGGATGGCTGTAACTCAAAACTTGGAAGGACAATTTTTTATTTGCTATTATTTTTTTTAAAAGCAACCAATTTAACTCTGAATTCATTCTTTCTGACTGATGCCCAAAATACCTGTAATGTTTATATCAATATATTTTGACTTAGCCTTATGAAATCTTGTGCCTGCTGAAATCGCATTGCCTTGTAGAAATACCCTTAAAGATAAGATAACATAGATGTATTAATGAACATTTGGTAACAAACTACAAGAAGAAAGTAATTTTTAAAAGAAAATCCAAACAAGTTCTGATCAAGGCTTGTTA
Source organism: Jordanella pulchra (assembly GCA_034780135.1). NCBI lineage: Eukaryota > Metazoa > Chordata > Actinopteri > Cyprinodontiformes > Cyprinodontidae > Jordanella > Jordanella pulchra. The sequence goes on along the minus strand of JAUZNJ010072978.1, from coordinate 18,508 downwards.
CAGCTCTGAATGGAAAACAGGATGTGGAAGAATCTGCTTTGGTCAGAAGAGGTAAAATGTAACGTTTTTCCACAGTGGTAATGGGGAAGCAACTTTTATCGTACAGCATCTTGACTTCATTATTCCATTTTTGGCACCAAGTTGTGGCACCATCATACTGTGGGCCTGTTTACTCCAAGAGTGAAAGGAAAGCTTGTGTAGTGTACATAGGAAAATTGATGGCACTGAAACAGGGGAAGTCCTGGTAGATAACCTGCTACAAGCAGCAAAAACTTTAGACCGTGTCCAAAGCTCAGCTTTCAGCATTTCACAGAACAGTGAAACAGTCAGTAATAAAAACGACTAGACCCCACTTTTTTGCTATTTACATCTGAATTGTATTTTATTTCTATTTTTCATTTTTAGATAAGTAAATAATTAAGACAACAATTTAATATTTTTAATATAAACATGCAGCCAGGTTATGATAGAATGGTTCAGATCAAACTATATTCTATATTTTATACTTGATAAGCAAATAAATGGGCAAAACCTTCCGTGCTTCGTTATGTTAAACCAGCAGAGAAATATCCCCCCAAAATAACTACGAAGTTCTATCTCTTGTGAGACAAATACACATACATATTTTTGTATATTTTTATTGGTAAAAGAAGAAAAAAAGTCAGAACCATTTCCTTTCAACTTAGAACTTCAGCTTCTTTTTGTTGATTTTTCAGATACTCAATCACATACATTGAGGTTTTTCATGTACACTGTACTATGAGAGGTCGTCACGAACAAGAAAGTCACCTTATTCCTTAAGGACACGCTGTATCAGAAGAATCTTTTTCTAGGACAAAAAGAAAAAAAAACAAACAAAATACAAACAAGCAGTTTAACAGTAGCCTATGTTAAGCAGTACAGCGTGGATACAAGTTCAGTAGCCAAGTGGAGATGCTCATGATCCTGTGCAACCCTGAACAAACGAGGCCAGAACAAGATGTACAGAACATCGCATGTTTTATCCAAAACCTTTAAAAAGATATCCGAACCCCTGGAACTCCTGGCGGAGCTACACCAACCCGTCTGTGCGTACGTGACGCACAGGAGGAGATTTGTGTGCGTGTGTGTGTGTGTTTGTGGTGGTGGTGAAGGGGGGTGGGGGGGGGGGCATACTACTTAAAGGCGGATTAACGGTGCAAGACATTAAATCCAACCTGCCTCCATCCAGACACAGCGCGCAGCCAATCAACCTGATCTGAAGATCGAAAATAGGAGGGCTTACTGTAATCAGCCCTCGGAGTCTCATGACAAGGAACAGTGTGGCAACGTTGTGGGAGCGCTCAGCACACACAGCAGGACGCTCACTGGCACTGCGCTCTCAGCTCATAACCAACCAGATACCGCGAAGACAGACAGAAGGGGGGACGGGGAGGGTAGGAGCATCCCCTGACGGATGCATTTTTTAGCAAATTTCGGACGTTGTGGAGTGTAAGAACATCGGAAGACAGAGAGAAACCGTGCTGGGAGATTAAGCCGTTTTTTTTTTTGGAGGGATTTGTCCAGAGTGTCCTTGTATCTTCGTCTCCTCCGGATGATCAGAAATGGGGGAATGGACTATACTAGAGAGGCTCCTGGAGGCTGCTGTCCAGCAGCACTCTACTATGATAGGAAGGTAAGGAAATCTACAAAAAAACGCACAAGAACAACCGAAGAAACGCAGCAGCCTCCAGGATCGTCTTTAGCATGGCACCCCAGTCCCCCGTTTCTGTGTTGTTGGCTCCAGGATCGTCTGTACCGTGATGTCCAGTGGTGCTTCGTGTCTGTGTTGTGGATTTTTTCTCTTGTCTTGTTCCTCAGATCTTCTTCTTCTTCTTTTATTTTTCCTCCTTTTTGTCTTCCTCCTAAACGTAGGCAGCTTATCTCACATGACAGCTGCCTTATTTAGGAACATGGGATGGTGCTGCAAAGTCAAACAACCTAAACTTCAAATTATATTGTAGCTGTTACTTGTGACCATTCATCCGTTTTTTCATTTGGTGGAGTTGTATGAGTTTGAGCAGTGGTAGTGCACTCAGGGGAGGTTGGTAAGGAAGAAGCATCGCCTCATTTCATTAGCATGCTCACACAGGTACAGTTACAGCAGTGTCGATTGCTGACGTGTCATGTTCATTAATTCGCAAAAACTGACAATCGTTGTAAGAGAGAAATTAAAAAAATGCCTGATTTTTATCACGAGACAGCTCATTCAATTATATACGCTACTATACTTTTTACACCTTGTTAGACATGTTTTAGCATCGCTGTATTTGCCTGGTTGCTTTTTAGGATCGATTGACTCAAATTCGATTTTTTTTTTCTGGAAAAACCTGCAGATTCAGCACCGGACAGCTCCTCGAAAAAAGTCTAGGTGCACCGGCACAGCTAAAGCACATCTGCTCTAAACACACAAATATGCAGATGGTTACCTATGATTATGCTTGTTTGATTGCTTTTATCACAAGACACAAATTACATTATGAGAAAAAAAAAATTCGGAAGGCTTCATGCTTCAGCAGTGAAGAACTCCCTAAATTATACCCAAGCTCACACACAAAATATACTTGCGCATGCTCTACACCGTTGATTTTCGTTTCACATTTATATGTACCCCAAAAAACATTCATAAAATTTCTATTGCACCCGGTTCCATTCATGGACAGCTCCTTGAGTTATATCCAAGGGCCAATATACTAAGCACATTTAATGCAGATATATTCAGCATTTTTTTTTTCGCTTTTTATGTATCACAAAAGACAGCCCTTGAAATTAAACACATACGCTTATTAACTGAATTCAGATACCTTCATATATTCTAACATTGTATTGTTTGTTTCGAATTTTCCATATATTGAGGAGTCATCCATTCTTTTTCCAGGAGCGTCCTGTTTCAGCACCGGACAGCTCCTGGGGTTGTATCCAAGCCCCTCCATATTAAAGACATTTATTGCACATATTTTCACATTGTTGTGTTTGTTTTCTTGCTTTTTAGGATCCTACTAACAGTGGTGGTCATCTTCCGGATTCTAATCGTAGCAATAGTTGGAGAGACTGTCTATGATGACGAGCAGACCATGTTTGTTTGTAACACCTTACAGCCGGGCTGCAACCAGGCATGCTACGACAAGGCATTCCCCATTTCACACATTAGATATTGGGTTTTTCAGATCATCATGGTGTGTACGCCGAGCCTCTGCTTTATCACGTACTCTGTACATCAGTCGGCCAAGCAGAAAGAGCGGCGGTACTCCACGGTCTACCTAACGCTGGATAAGGATCAAGATTCTCTGAAGCGAGATGAAAGCAAAAAGATAAAGAACACCATTGTCAACGGAGTACTACAAAACACTGAGAACTCCACCAAAGAAGCCGAGCCGGACTGCTTGGAGGTGAAAGAGATCCCCAACTCGGCCATGAGGACTACAAAGTCCAAAATGAGGCGACAGGAAGGCATCTCTAGGTTTTACATCATCCAGGTGGTGTTCAGAAATGCGCTGGAGATAGGCTTCCTGGTGGGTCAGTACTTCTTATACGGGTTCAACGTCCCGTCAGTGTACGAATGTGACCGCTACCCCTGTATCAAAGACGTCGAGTGCTATGTGTCCAGACCTACGGAAAAGACCGTGTTTTTGGTCTTCATGTTTGCAGTCAGCGGGTTCTGCGTGGTGCTGAACTTGGCCGAACTCAATCATCTGGGCTGGAGGAAAATCAAGACGGCCGTTCGAGGTGTGCAAGCCCGGCGGAAGTCCATTTATGAAATCAGAAATAAGGACCTGCCGAGGATGAGTGTGCCCAACTTTGGCCGCACGCAGTCCAGTGACTCTGCATATGTGTAAGAAAATCAACCCCATGATGGACTTGATGGACAGCTCCGCACGCCTAAAACTTGTGTCATGAGTTAATAGAGTGGGCAGATTTATTTGTCTATTTATTTATTACCTTTATTCTATTTGATTTGATGGTATTTTATGGACTTTAAGGCAAGCGTGGTTTACACGCCCGTTTACCTTTACTTACTTATGCACTGATGCAACTTTTTAAGTAAAGTTTCTACTTTGTGGAGACCATGTTTGAAGGGTTAGCAGATTTACTCTTTCTTGGGCTGCACTTGAAAAGCGCAAATGCAAAGAAAGAAGAAGACAAAAAACCCATTGCACTATAAAGGTGAACACATGAGAGCTTGATCGTATTCAAATGTGCTGACAATTTCTTTTCATCCATATTTCTGTTACATGGCACCACTAAAAAGGACAGAAAATATATCTCTATAGCATATTCCTACCAGATTTATATATGCCCATTATCTATATAAATCCTTACTGGTTAGCAAAAATGCATCAGCTTGAACTACTCTTTTTTTTTTCTTTGTTTATGTTGCCTGTGTTGCACCACTGACCTTAACATATGTAACCATTCCATTGCTTTATAGCTATAACTTGCAAATAGTATCTGGTGAATTTGCTGCAAAACGCTAACGTCTGTGACTTCCTTAATTTAAGACACACCAAAGCGCCCACTGCTTTTATTTGTGAGCATTTATTTTCTTGCTTTTTGTGTAATCAAGTGCCATACTTGTACATAGACATTATATAAATTATAAAGATATGTATACATATGAATATACATAAATATATAAATATAAATATATGATGATGATAATGATAATGGAAGCTGATTCCTTGCTTGGTTTATGCTTAATACTGGCCAATTTATTTTTATTTGCTCAAAATGTATTTGTTCTGGTTTGATTGAGGAGATAAGATATTCAGATAATTTTTTGTTTTATTTTTTAAAATGACTAAGTAAAAAATGAAGTGCTAATTTTTTATCCTAACAAGACTCCCTCCAAACACAGCTGATGAAAACTGAAGAAAAGAAGCACAAATTGAAATTTTTAATCAAAGGATGGGCAATTGAGATCTGCTCTGGTGCTACAGTTTTTCATTGAATGGTTTTAAATGTAACCTTCAGAACCAGAAAGAAAGAAACCACAAACATCATTTTTTTCTGTGGAAAATAAAGTGGGATTCATGTACACCAGAAATGTGTGAGATCCGGTACTTTGTGTTCCCTACTCTGGCTTCTTTTTTTTAACGCAGATATCCAGTGAAGTTGTATCTTGCTGCAGTGAAGATGTTAGCCACACCCACTACTGCAGGACACACCTGGTGCAGAATCTCACTACTCTGCAATGTGTTGCGGTTCTGGTACTGCTTCCATGAGACACATCAATACTTCTGCTCTGAGGGAATATGGCATGCATTATACTAGAGCAAGCCCTGAACTGTATCTTCACAGGGCGTCAGTGTGACTTTAATGTGCTGTACTCTGCAGGGATAACAAAAACATAATCATGCCTCGGAATCAATGCACTTTGCTCATCCCTTTTCTTTAATCTGAGAAATGAGGCAGACCTAACAAAGAGAGAGAAGGGCTTTCTGCTACTTGTGAAGGTCAGAAACAAAAGATGGATAAACCCCCCCCCCAGAAAACAGAAATGGCATGACTGCATAACTGCAACAAAGGGAGGGTGAGGGGGAAAGAAATGAAGACCTCTGAGTATAAAGTTAAAAATCTGAGGCTTCTGATATTTATTATGGGGGAGGGATGAATTTTTATTACCCACCCCAGCATCACCACCCACCCCTCCCCACCTGCCTCGCAAGGATGACTCTGCAAAGCTGGGGGAAATCAAAGAGCAGCTGTACCTGCCTGCATATCTATCTTCATCTCAGCAGAGACCAGAGATTTTGTCCTGGACTCAAAAAAGAAAAGAAGATAAAATAAGTTCTATTAATCAATGTCAAACCAGTCTTTATCACTATCTATGAATTTTGCTATTCAAGTAAACTTTAGTTTGATTTTTACATACAATAGTTTTAAAAAAGGCTTTAAATGATGTTTTCATGAATCTTCTGATTTCTGTTGTATCTTGATAGTTTATATAAAACAGCAGCATTCCAACAGATTCCAAACATCGGACTAGTAGAACATTTATTGAATAGTGGCTGAATCCAGTTTTACAAGCTTTAATGAAATTGCTTGAAAATATTTAAGAGATAAGGAAAAAAATGGGTCCCGGCCCATACAAACAAATAGTCTCCAAATGATTTGATCACTAGAGGCCAATACAAAAGGGCTGCAAAACTATTTGGATATAAAAAGGTGGAAAAAGAATAGAAAGCCACCATATTCCAGTATGAGGTGCCTGAAGTCAGTGCATATCTTCCCCTTCAAAATGTTCTATATGAAAGGGAAGCACCTTGGTAATAATTAATAGTCAAACACCTTTATTCTTTTCTACATTAGTGTAACAACCCCAACTCTAGTTCAGGTTAGTTAATCACATTGGGCTGCACATGCAATAAAGCCAGGCATCCATATCATAGATTTTAAACTAAACTAAATTTGGAGGGGTGTTAGGAAGGCAGATTATTCAGATATATAATCAAAAGAGACAAACTTAAACATGGCACCTTACAAAATCCAGAAAGAAAAGTAATAAAAACTAAGGTTTCATGTCTGTTTTTTTTTTCTTTCTTTCTTCTTTTTTTAAGGAAGTGTAAGGTTAGATTCCAGTCACCTAGTGCACAGATCCAGATACAGTGAGACCAAAACCAGGATTACCATTACCATTATTAGTATCAGTTGAAAATACCTGAGCTTTGTTAATTTATACTGTTGGAGAATGATCTATTGACTATTGAGCATGACCAATTTAGAATAAGTATGTTTATGTGGAATTAAGAAAAAGAAATTAATAGATAAATACATAGCACAATGCATGATGCTTTCACCCCAATACATCTTAAAACACCCTGAGGTTACACTATGTGTCTAGGAAATCTTTTGTGAACTGATTCAACTGTCGGTTTAAAATATCAGCTCGAACAATTAAGAATGGTGGACGGTCCACAATGAACAAATTCTACAGTCTTTTAACAAAATATAATCCTACTGGCAGTTTTATAGAAGTCAGTTTGAACCATCAGACAATGGACCAGAAAAAAAACAGTAAATTTTTCACAGGACGTCTTTAAAGTCCAGATCAACAGAAAAATAGTTAAAAAACCCAAACTATTAATACAAAAAAGCAACAGAAAGAAGTCCACAGAAAAACTTCTAGGAAATTAAGAGCATCAGTCTGCCTTCTTACATAATATATCACGGAGGAAATCTGTAAATTGTAAAATTATAGATTATTTTTGCTCTTTTAGGGAAACCTTGGGAAAAGTCTTCAAAAGTTGTTCAAAATCAGAATATAAAAAACTGTGATGAGCATTTGATTTCATCAAGTGCAATCAGAGAAATTCAAAAGTCACCTAATTCATAAACAGAATTCTGCTTTATGGTTAAAATCAGTTTAATCAATCTCAGAGGCTTCATGAAGGGGAAATTTATGAAAAAAGTGCATCTTGGAGAATCAACCTGGTATATACTTGAATGATTTCTGCACTTTCCTTCTCTTGGAAGCATTTAAAATGTGACAACTTGGAACTTTCACCTGACAGTTTATCCTGCAATCCCCTTTCAACAAAGTAAGCATATCATTTCTGTTTTTCCTTTTTCACCTACACTTTAATCTTAACAGAGAGGGCTTCCTTCAGGGGAGCACCGCTTTAATTCAGCCTTTTGCACAGATTACAACTTGAAAGGGGGGAATCAAAAAGAAGGAAAACAGCAAACTGCGGGTCTTTTTGATCCACCCAGCCAGAAGAAATGAAATAAGTCTGCTTATGGCAGAAGGTATGTACAGAATGGTATGGCATGGAAAGATACAGTAAACAATGAAACAAAACCCATTTGATGTTTGAGTCCTTGTGGGGGAGGATGCAGAAATGCATTTATACAGTGGGAGCAAATGTCGACCTATGTCTGCCAGGGTAGCTTCCTCACTGTTCATGCTGCTAAGACAGTCTCTTTATCCAAAGAAACAATTATTCCTCTTTCTCCTCACCACTGTGCTTTAAAGCAGCTAAGAGACACAAGCTAACTTTCTGTTTGTGTCTGTGCTTCAGCTGCTTTGTCTTCAAAATTCACCAGCTCTTATGAAATCTTCCCAAAACAAGGACAAAAGGACAGATTGTTTGACAACGACTGCCCTGAGGGATTTGCCTGATTTTGGTTGGTATTTGGTTTTCATTGGCTCACACAGAAGGAATTGGTTGAAAATAAGCACTGGCACTGACAGAATATACCTGACAGACCTGACAGCAGATTAATTTCTCATCCATTTTTTAATGTGTCTCTCGGATTAGGAACATTAGTGGATTATACTCAGATTTGTCAAACAGAGGTATGCAGTGGGACAGTCAGCACCTGGCTGAGGACACAATGCACCAAACCTAAAAAAGTGATGAATTTGGATTCCTATCTTTATTTGCCAGGTGGAGGAGATTAGAAATGGAGTCAGTCTGGGTGAATCTATTAGACCTTGAGAAACAGGAGCAGATACGATTTCTCAGTTGAAACCAGGTGCTCACATACAGTTTGTTAAAAATACATCTTTTTTTCTAACTATCCTTCAAATCAGATTACAATTTTTTACTGGTTAAGTTAATTAGGACTAAGTCAAAACATTTCTATTGAATTGAATTTTTATTGAATATCAAAATGACAAGATAACATGTTATTGCTTTCTTCAAATTCAGAAGTTTAGATGCATTTCTTCAGCATTTGGTTTAACTGTTGTATAAATCTATGGCTAAGCACCAAGTTTGGTATCCTTGAACCAGCCTTTCATACTACTGTGCTTTAATTTTTTCCAGTTCCTCTTGGATAAACTGCTCTAACTGGGTCTGATTTGTTGGTTGCCTTGCTCACATCTTTCTTGTCAGCACTGCTTGCAAACTTTCTCTTGGACTAAGATTGTCTGAAATTGTACTGGTCATCCCAAAACATTGACTTTATTGTCCCTAAACTGCTCTGTAACTAAATTCCACGCATATATGCAGTAGTGAATATCTTTGGAAGAGGAAAATGTGCCTAAGCTTTGACTTACTGAGTGATAACTTAAAACTATAAAAGAGATAACAAAATGTAATATCAAAAACAATTTATGGTCCAAATTAGGAATTTTTCTTGGTAGGTAATTACTTGACACCAAACATTTACAGCAGGTTAAACACCAATGTTAAGTGTAAGTAAGTGTTAAGATAAAACATGTTAAAATGCAAATGTTAGGCTGTAAAATGTATGTAAAATCATATAGGTTTTCCCAAATTCTTTAAAATCATGATAATCAAGTTTATGTAATCTTTTGAATTGGAATGAAATTTCTCAAAAAGTTTTCCCTCATTATCTTGACATCAAACAAATTACTTTGGCAATTGTGACTGACCTAAACTGACTGTTTATATCTGGAAAAAAAGTCTTCTTATATGGAATATGTAACATCCTGGCTTCAGTTGTAAATCTGAAATAATTCATTAAATGCTGTAGCTACTGTGAAGATCCAAAGGCAATCTAAAGAATATTAAACATCTTTGTTGGGCTGCACTACCTCTTTCCACTGAATCAAATTGTCTTTCATGCAGAGTGCAGCAAAACCAACCCCCTGGATATTTATTTTTCTTGTGACATTTTAATTTTCCACTGATGGCAGTTTGTTTGGACATTCACAGTTTTCTAAAACTTTCTCCACCCACTTACCTTCTCTGAATCCCCTAATAGCTTGTAGCTGCTACATGTGGCCCATCGACCCTGATAAATGTTTAAGTCCTGCACCATTACACAGCCAATAAAAATCAGCGGCTGGCAAGTCTTAATTGGACACAGAGCTGTACAGCAGCCAATTGGACTGGTGCTGATATATGAGGTGCAGTGCAGCTGAGTGCAGATGGGTAAGACAGACAATGAGGTTTCTTTTAAAAATATTTATTTGCAACTACCTGCTCTGAAATGCAGTCATGAGAAAAGAAGCCTATGAATCACTACTGTGTAGATCAGAGGCAGAAAAGAACAAAAGATAAGCCTCTTGTGAATTTTTTTGAGAACAAAATAAAAATCTAACTTGTTTGATTAGAAGCCAGATGAGTGAGCTGCTGCATGAAAAAATGCTTTCACAGCACAAACAAATGGAAAGCAAAAACTAAAGAACATATATCTTGTTTATCTTGAAGGAGAAGTAGAATTGAACTGCCAGGGGAAGCCAAGATTATACAAGATGGGTTAAACAGACTCAATGTGATACCTTCAACTCATTTTCCTGTCATTTATCTTGGAACAATTTTGGTAACCCTGTCAGGACTAAATGTAGGCATATTTAAGTCTGAAAGCAGAGCAGAAACATAGGGCTACGCTTACCTTTGTTACCATAGCTTTTTCAATCATTACTCCTTATTGCTATCACTGCAAGCAAGTCATATCTGTGATTTGATGGTGCTTGAACCAAATTTCAACCAAATGCTTTTGGTTGAATGGTTGCAAAAGTTAGAACTATTAGAAATACAATCAAGAATAATAATAAAAAAGAAATACAATCAAGAATAATAATAGTAAAAAAATACAATCAAGAGCCTTAAGGTGATTGTTGGTTTAAAATTCATCTTTGGAACTCTTTCCTGATTAGTTCTGTGAATGCATATTGAGATCATGTCATTTGCAATCACACATTTCAGTGGATTTTATAAGTATTCCTTACAGACAAATGCAAAATGTTAAACACATTTTTAAAATATCAATCTTTAGATCATACAGTTCTAAAAGGAGACATGGTTTGCTGCAGTTACATATTCAGCCCCCCCTTGGCCAAAAACCTCAAACTCACTCAGGCTAACTGAAAGGTATCTAAAAACAGTATTTTTAAAGGTCTTTCCAATAACTTCTCTGTGTATTTACTCATGGAGTTTGACTGCCCTATTTGAACACAGATCCGCATTAATGTCAACATGAGAACGGCATAAACTGTGAACCTACCGGTGAACATTGTTTTATATGCGGGAATTTTATAGAAAATGAGGCTCAATAAATTACGTGGAAATGACTGAATTTTAATAAAAATATAAAAACTATCAATTAGTTTCATTTCACTGTGCAACTATACATGACTATGTGTTGGCCCAATTTATAAAAAAACAAATAAAGAACATTGAAGCTTGTGGCTTGAAGTTGGACGTTATTTAGATGCTTTGGATGACGTTATCATGCATTTGGGAAGTCTCAGGTTTGCTCAAACTGAAGATGCACCTCACCCCCTCTGTAGGGCATCTGCATTCTGTCTTTACATGATATTAAGACTATATCAACTATTACATTTCTGCCTTTTAAATGCTTTATAAAACAAGACCCAAAGTTAACTGAGGTGTTCAAGTTGAGATAGATGGAAAATCTCCTTGAAGAACACATGACAACATAAACAAAGATGATATTTGAAAAAAAAACAAACAAACTAGAAACTCTTCTTCCTATTTTACTCTTTATCTGTGGGAATTAGAACATTTTCATTTTCCCTGTATTGGATCCTACATAACTAATTAACTAATCTTAAACTGTGTGTCATACTCTTACTGTTTAGGTTGTTTTTAAATCCCATTAGTGTATTATTTTGAGTATCTTGATGTCACATTTATATACATAGCATCAGGTAAACAGTGTAGAGACATTAAAACCAAGAGGCAGAATGAATTTTATTTCACCATACAAGAAAAGTAAACTGTATCTAACTGCAGTACACTATACTGAATGAAGACTAATAAATATCGAAATACAAAAAAACAAACAAACAAACAAAAAAATAATTCTGTACCTAATGAGATTTTAAAATAATCTTTAACTCACTCTCTCTGTGGAAGAAGAAGATGGCATTTATTTTTATATGAATAAAACTCAATCATAAGTGTTAACACTTAGAACAGCTGAAGGATAACAAGGACCTTTGAATCTGTCACATGATCATCTACCAAGATGGCAGCAGACTTCATACTGAAATATCAGATCTGTTTTCAAATAAATTACCAAAATGAAGCCAAAGCAAAAAGCAGTTTTCATTTAACTACAAGTACAGTGTTGTAACAGAATGCAGCATTTACTCCAAATGATCTATCATACCAGACTTATGCATTCTTTCCCCTCTTCAAATATCCCCTTTAGCATACATGCTGTGCTGTTTCCATGTCGGCTTTTCCAAATGGATAAAAAGAGCTGCCGGGTAAATCTGTGCTGAAACGTATGCTGCTGTTGTTGCTGAGGCGTTAATTAGACTGAGAAATCCTGTCTTCGACCCTCCCTTCAAGCACACAGAGTCACACACCCACATAACACCTCCTCCCACACACCAGAGATCCCACTCTGTGTGCCAGAAAGTGTCTTAGCTTTGAGCCTTCTGAAATGTGTGTAATTTCACCTGATCATTAAAAATCAATTCTACTGTAAGTGTTGTCTGCGTGAATCATTCTTGGCCTTCACATCCCTGCTCGTATTTATAAGCAAGTACAATCCTCACAAGACCTCATAGCATGTTTAACAAGTTACATTTGAAAGCTGCTGAAGCAAAAATAATTGAATTAAGCTGAAACAAATATGAATTAAATCATGAAAGAAAACTGTTTGCTTCTAAGAATGAATGGAAAACACCTTTAGGACATAAAAATTGGAGGATCAGTTATAGGATTGAAGCCTGTGGTTACTGGTTGTACAGAACAAAAAATGGCTTGATGGCAATCTAGAATCAATACAAACAGATGGAGTCTACATTGTAATGGTTTGCTTCTAATGACTTAAGCTGATCTAATTAGCCTGCAAAAAATGTAATAAAATCCTACAACCCTGTTGTTAGCTAGAAGAATTAAAGTTTTTTGTCTTTTTTTTTTAACAATAGTTATAGGTGAACATGGTGGAACTCCAGATTGCATCACCCAGTCAACCATTCAATTAGGAACTTGGGTGTGCCAGCAGAGTCCATTTCCTCCAGTCCTGACTGTGTGGCCCTGGTGTGGCCATCACAGTCCTGATTACAGCATCTTTGAATGGTTGGTCTCAGACTTCCTTGTTTACTAAATCTTTTTTGTTTTTTTCTTTTCTGGTACTTGAACTCTTCAATTCAATTCAATTTAATTCAATTCAATTCAATTCAATTCAATTCAATTCAATTCATTAAAACTACTTTATTCATTGTGAAGGGAAATTAAATGTAATTGTAACCCATATCATAGGGGCTTATTTAAAAAATTATTGTATAACTTAGAAGCTGTAGGCAGGAAAGATCTCTGAAACCTTTAACTGTTATTCAACAGTATGATAAAGAGGATACTCAGGGTGGCTCATAATTTGCTTCATTTCACAAAGAATTGTCCTTTGTAAAATCATCCAGAGAAGCTCCAGAGAGGTTCCCAGAATAACACCAGTTTTCTTTACTAGCGTTTTGAGTTTCTTTAATTAAATTTCTTCAGAATTGCTGTCCCAACAGATTATGACCAAACAGATTAAAGTCTTCACAACAGACGTGTAGAAGATATGCAGCACATTGCTGCAAACACTGAAGGACATATAGTTTCCAAAAAAAAAAACATTCTGACCTGTTCAAACGTCTTTATTCCTTCGTAGTTGTGTCAGCAGTTCAGTCTGTTGTCGAGGTGAGGCATGATGCTTCAACCATCATGTGTCAACATGGGAACGGCCACCCAGCTTCAATTTCCACTTTCTTTCATATCAGTCATTACTTGGTATTCTTGTCTATTGGTATCCTAAAAACGAGGACTCTCTGGTCTTAGTTTCAGGTTACAACACTGTCCTAAGTAATGTTCTACAGAGTTAGGAGTATTTATTGCACACTCTGCAAGTTTTAAATTTACTGGTAGATGATAAGAGCTGTATATAGAGACTGTGTAGCTAGAACTGCTCTGAATCAGGCCGGACTGGGAACTCTGATGGCCTTAGGAGGCACAACTGGAGACAAGCTGGTCTCTCTCCAAACAGAGATTTGGTTTCACATGACCTGAGTGAGCAGCTGTCCCCTTTAGTCCTATGCCTACAGTAACACACTGCACAGTGGGACTGTCCTCTATGCAAAGGCTAGTCACTTCATTTAGTTAGGTTTTATTCACATAATCACACATCTACACATAAGTGTTCTCTTGGTATCTTTCATTATTATGCTTGCATGTAAGCTCATTTGTAGAGTTAAACAACCCAGCTTTTTCTAACCTTTGGTTCCACATGCTGACACAACCACCAACAGAATCTCCAGATGAATATTGAAGAACGTTCGGCTTGTAATTTTTAAAGTCGTAAAGGGCACGCAGATGAAGCTTTTTACATGGTATGTAAATTAAAACCACCCACACTGGATAATGTTCGGCAGAAAATCAAACAATTTTATAAGGAAGGAATGAGGAAGGAAGGAATAAGGAATGAAAAAGAGGTACCTTGTAACTTAGAGCATGTAAACATTTGGAAGTTCATGCCTTGTGTTCATCTGCAAATATACTAACTGTTACTGAACATAACATGTTTAGTGGTTTAGCAGCTTGCTCCTGCTGTATAGCTGAGCCCTGAGCCAATATAAACATCAGCTGCTGTCCCACCTCATGGCCTCTTTGATGCCACCCTGGGAAAAAAATTATACTGTCTGGACATGAGAGACGGTGGCCTTCCATTGCATTTTAATTGCTTACTCTCTGTACATTGTATCATCTGAGCTAAAAGTGTCTTGTCTGTATTTGTGTGTGCAAGTTTGCGGTGTGAACTAAGGTTGGGTGGAGTGGGGGGAATGAATTGGTTATCCATCAAAGCCACCCCTCACTCCTCTCTCTCATTCTTTATCTCTTTGATTGCCTGAACATGAGGGAACATTTTAATTATGTTTTCTTTTATTCAAATGATTAATCCTGAAGCACAGAGCACAAGGGTTCCCCCCTGGGAGGCCTCACACATCTGGCCAAACTGTGTAACTATCATGTCTCTTTCTGGGTTACTAGAGCTCTTTTAAGTTGTTCTTTCAATAGGTCTAAAATATTCATACTTCTGGTAGATTTAGGTTTAAACATATCTTTTAATTGTACTTTTTTGTTCAACTGACTGAAATCAATGTTGATATTTTGCACTGCTGCAGCTACAGTTCCAACTTAAAACTGATGGAAAACTATAAGAGGGATGATTGTACAGGTTTGATAAGTGTAATTCCAATAAAGAGTTTTCTAGTATTTATTGAGAAGAGTTATATCATTCCTTGATATGACATTGTATAATATGATGTAAATTAAAGCAAGTCATTTCAAATAATAAATAATAACCAATTTATTGGTTTGATGATAATCATAAATCTAAATATACCAGAACTTACCAATTCCTCTTGGTATTCTCTATTTTTTTTTGCTGCCAAATATAATAATTTAGCATCTCATTATTTGTAGCTGTCTCATTTTTAGCTGTTTTATCACAGACCATGTCTTAATCACTCACTAGTCTTCAGCTTTCCTCTCTCCACTTGGAAGAAACTCACAGGATGCTGGACTTTGGGATAAACCCTCAGTGATTACTTTGACCTCCTCCTTTGGCTAGTTTTTTTTTATAACAGTAGGTGTCTGATGCCTGGCAAAATGTATGTGTTGATTGTTTGGCTTTTGTTCGACCATTTATTTGGCTCTCATCGGGATAACACATGACTAAATCAGTGGGAGATTTCTAATGAATCATTTACAACCTCAGATATAAATCACATTTCCCTTGGCTCAGTATTTTAATCCAAGCAAGGGGAGAATAAAGTAGACACAGTGTAAGATGGCCATGTGGAAAGGAAAGGACGCTTTTGAGAGAGTCCAAGACTGGAAAAATAACAGAGAACAGAATAAGCGAGAGGAATGACAAACGAGGCCGCTTGCATGTCTCTGTCTCTTGCATCCTTCCAGATATGACTTTTCCTTAACTTTCTTATTTTACAAATACAATCTCACACATGCAGACACAGCTTGCAATATCAAACATTAGTAAGAGGTACCAAAAATGCTCTCATGTTTTCCTACTCTATACTCTTGGTATCCTCCACAGTCATACACACTTTTTTTGGAGTGTCTGTTAAATCATGCAGTGTTTACTACCATATTGGATACAGAGAACCAACCCAAAGCGTTGAATTACATGCGGACAATCTTTTAGCTGTATAATTTGTCACCACAGTGGAGGCTACTCTTCTAAGCATTAATAAGTCTGACTTATGATGTTTTTATATTTTTGGAGTTGAGATACGGATTAATTTAGAAAAGGTTAAGAGTTAACTAGATTTTTTTTGTTATTTCTCTAGAAGTTCATATAGTATACTTTAGAGTATTTGTGATTTTTGTGCAGTACAACATTCATGAAAAGCTTTGTATTTTGTTTTTTCTTTTAAGTTGTTTCCACAAGTTGAAAACATATAAGAAAGGTATCCCTATCTGTATAAACACAACAATTTGCATACAGGAAACACAGTAGGCATGGCTTACAAGCATTACTTAAAAATTGAGATAGACTTATATATAATGATTTTTTTTTCAATTTTTTAACAATCAACTGACCCAAACAGTAACCCTTAGCGAAAAGAAAACATTTTAGAATAATCAGGAAACACAAAGGATCCAATCTCTGAAGTTTAAGATGTAAGAACTCCAGTGCCATGGTTCAAATTGAAGAAAGTTCCACATGAACCCCAAAATTCTTCATTATCAGGTGAAACAAAGAATTAGCAAGTAAGCCATAATGAAAGGAAAACTATCTCCTACAATCAATGTAAGGTTTCAAATTTGAGAACACTACCAGCTGTCAAGCAAGATGGTGACTGGATCATGCTTAGGTTTTGTTTCGCCAATAGTGCAAGTGCATTAAATCTAAAAGGTTTGTAGTAACCAACTATGTAGTATTTGGTACATTTTATTATCGGAATAGGCTTTAATCTGTAGAGTTTATGCACACAATCAAGGAACTTGACTTTGAATCCTTACAATTTTCAATGAAGACATTTAAGTATAAATATATTAAATGGGAAATAAGATTAAGTAAGAAACAAAAAATGATTTTTGGGGTCACATAAAAATTGCTAATATTGTAAAAGGGTGGTATACTTTTTTGCTGCAAATACACGTAGAAACTGTCCCGTGTCTCTCTGATATACCTGATGAAGGACTAGCTGTCAGGGTGAAACCCTGGCTCACGGTCAATGATTACTTTACATAGGTACCAGCTCCCCCTGCACTGCAAGGACAAGTGGCTATATATGATGGATGGGTGGGAATGCATGGAGGTTGCAAAATCACTGTTCTACATCTGATTTCTAGGATGTTCTGCAAAGTGATCAAACTATCAGGTTACAATATACTTAGTTAAATCGGGTGATGCTGAGTATGCATATGACACCCACTAGGCTGTCTTTTGATAAGCAAACTGTACTTTCAGAGCCAAACAGTCCCACCTACATGTATGCCTGTTTTTCAAAATCAGAAAGTTGCTGTTATCTTTATCCGTTCCTTTCATTAGTTCTGAATTATTTATTGCATTTAAAATGAAGAAACATGAAAGATATAAAATGGCCCTGACCTTAGCTCTAAATGGAAGGAAATTATCCAATAACAAGAGTTAAATATCCAAGCTAAAATCACTGAGCTTGAGCAAATAAATCTGACTCTCTAGCTGCCTAATCCACTAAAATATCAAATAAAAGATGAGTCAGAATGGTCATAAGTAAAATCATCACCTTAAAAATCCTTTTGCCCTTCATACTTTGGATGATAGTGACACAGTTTGCATGACCTTGTTTGTTGTCCCTGTTCTGGCACGTCATTCTGGCTCTTCCCACTCAGCCACCTCTGGGCGCCTATGTCTGCCAGCAAAGCAAACACCAACTGTCAGTCATTTTCTCCGTCAAAAGGCTAAGAGTGTTCCCTCAGGGCTGACATCTCCAATCAGGCAACCGGCTTCTCCCTTCTCTCCTGCCCTGTGTCCCAATGCTTGTGTCCCACTTTGGACATTCAAGTGAGCAGGACACCATTGAGGGAAGTTTGCAAAAAAAAGCTGAGGAAGTTTGCTGATGCGGACAGACAACTGATGACGCAGGACGTCCCCAGGTCTATCACCAGACAGATGGCTTCGGGTATGAATGAGGGCTGCAGTAAGGGAACCAATCACCTGGGTCTGCATTTACAAACTCAGTTTTCTTTCCCAGTCTGTTCTTTTTGTTTTTGTTCTTTTATCCATCATTACATCTGATTAAAAGACCAAAGGATATAAAAATTATAAAAGTGTTTTATTTTACAAAGAACTATTTCTAAATCACACAGTTCTGCTTAGAGAGAATATTTACTGTTAAACAGGATTTATGATCTAGAAGAAAACATTAAAGACAAACTTACATTTTCAAATTTGCAATATAGTCCTGGTTTGTTTTTAAATCTATTTTAACTTCTGCAATGGCAACCTTTAAGAATGAATTTGCAAAAACTTTAGATTTATGTATGTATGTATGTATGTATGTATGTATGTATGTATGTATGTATGTATGTATGTATGTATGTATGTATGTATG
>JAUZNJ010072968.1:0-25375 GCA_034780135.1 Jordanella pulchra | reverse complement strand
AGAATGATCTGTTTATTGCTCTTTTAATTCTCCATAATAGACTTAGTAAAAGCAGGAGGAGGGGAGTGTGTGTGTGTAGGGGGGGGGATCAAAATTTGCCGTGAAAATAGCTAATAAAGCCTCCAAGTAGTTGTGAAGTGTTTTTGCGTTCACGTAGCTATGACATCACCGCGACTACTCGACATCGACTCGACTATTATCATGATGTAGTCGACCTTAAAAAATATGTAGTCGTTCAACCCCTAGATTGAATTAACTTCTATGATTATTTTCATAATTATTGAGATGAACCTGCAATCAGCCACTTCAGTACAAAAACGAACAAATCAACTCTCTTTATGACTACTATCAACGCAGTTATCTTGTCCGTCAGTCATACCGGTAATATAGCCTAAACTTTCCTCATGACTTAGGTAAATGACTGACTAGGAAAAAGAAAGTCCACATTATATAAGCTAATCATTATAGATGCACCTATATATTAGAACATTATAAGATAACATTACTCTAACCTCAAAACATAGGAGATCATGCCAATGACCTTAACATTTGCCTTGATGGTAGTTATGAAAAAACTGGACTGAGGCATAGTGTACAAAAGCTTAATTAAATAGATAGATTAATAATCTGACAACCAGTTCGGATTAGTGAGATGTTGTAAAAATATGTATTCTTTAAAAACAAAACCAACAAAAAATGGTCAGAGGTTAGTATGAGACATTTGGGCATTTGGGGAATTTAGTGCCTATCTTTATCTTTCCCCTGAAGCATTAATATCGTTGATTACAGATAAATATCTGTCCCTAAGTTACACCAGAAAAAGTCCCTGTCCCTTTGGATCCAATTTCCCAGTTTGTCCTGGTCAAGATCCACCGTGAGAACCACATTCACAGGCACTGCAGTCCTTTATGACTAAATCTTTGTATTTAGAACTCCTCTGAGCAGATACGCTCTCACAGATGAACAACTGTCCCCTGGAGATGTGCCATTTGAAACCTTTAGACTCAGACGGCAATTCTCAGACACAGTAATGGTTTCTAAAAAAACTAAACAATACTAGTTTGAATCAGGGTTTTAATACAACATTCAGGCCAAGGTGAGATCGAAAGATATCATTTCAAGACATGTTCTAAGAAAACACTATGTGTGTGATTTTAAGACTAAGAGGATTGTTTTCTTAAAGGCTTTGTCCATTTTGTTGATATGAGTTTAGAGCACTTGGATAATACTTGGAGTATTACAGTGTGGGAGGCCTCTAGGTTACCTTTTAGTTTTAAAAATCTTGTACACATTTGAGAAAGAAAAAAAACAACACCACCAAAGCCACTGTTAAAACCGGGGCAAGTTTCTGTTCAGTAAATTATGATTGCTTAAGTGATTAGCATTGTAAATATTTTTTATTTTTTTTTACAAAAAATATCTTTAATATACTGTTTGAATTATTTTCCACTGATAAGATCCCTAGTGAAATTCTATTGATGGACTGTCACATTCATTGTTTGATATTTATACTGAGCATCAGGTAAGCTAAAGGATCTCCAGTGCCTAAAAGAATATGGCTGTTTAGTATTTTTTTCTACAAAACAACTCTAATTTAATTTACACTCTTTTTTCTTCTTTGCACATTATTTCACTGAATTTGGAAACAGTAAAATCTATAAAGAGAGAACAATATCAAGGATCAATATCATCAGTGGGAATTTAGTTTAAAGAAAGTCAAATGCACTCTTTCTAACATCACAGACCTACTTTTCCCTCTACCAATGTTGTATAAAAACAGTTTTACAGAAACAAACTAAAACAAAATGGTGCATTAACAATAGACTTAATAAGAGAATTCTCTACCATTTCTAAATATTTCTTCAATGAGGCTCTGCTATCAAATTCTTTACAAAAGTAAGCCTTATTTGTTGTTTCATATGTTTCAGACGAAACCTAAATAAAGGATCACGCAGCTTTCCTTAAGCTGTAGGTTTTAGCATGACAAGCCCTGACACATTGTGCTTACATTATCAAGACCAGTCAGGTTTATTTGGCTCCCAAGCTCCTGATTATCTTTGGTTCAAGGAGTGTGATTAAAGCGTTCACTGATGAATGTAATGCTTCCAAAGCCTAAACTAAAACAAGATTGTCTCTGTGATATGCTTTCTGTTCATCTGAACTATTTATTTGTCAAAGAAATAAAATTATCCAGCATCAAGTCTTGTTACCTATTAAACCATTCCCTAGTCTGCTATGCTACAACCACAAACATCAATTAATTATGTTTTATTTGTATCTCATGTGATTCACCAAAACACAAAGTAACACATGACTGTGAAGCGAAAAAAAATGAATACAGAGACTCCTGATCTTTTTACAATAAAAGCCTGAAAATGTGTCTGGCATCTGCATTTAACTCGTATACCTCTAAATAAACTCAAGTGTAACCAATTGCTTTGAGAACACACCAAGTTAGTAAATAGTTTCCACATGTGTGCAATTTAATCAGCCCAGAAAAACAGATGTTCTCTGAAGGTCTTATAATTTTGCTAAGGAATAATAGAGAACAAGCAGCTCTATTAATAACCACTCAGGGAACAAATCAGATAGGTCAGGGATACATTTTTGGAGAGCTTTAAGCAGAGTTGGGTTAGAAATACAAAATCTAAGGCTTTTGGACATCTGACAGAGTTATTATCCTGTGAAAATGGAACCAGCGTGAAACAACTGCAAGCCTAAAAGGTCATGGTTGTCCACCAGGAGGGACAATACCAGCCAAGGAGAACGATAACCAGAGAAACAACTAGGAGGTTCATCGTAACTCTAGAAGACCTAAAGAGAATCTGTAAACAAGGCCACTATTTGTCATGTCCTTCATACAACTGACCCTTTTAGAAGAATGTCAAATAATATAAATCTAATTAAAATAAAGCCACTTGAAATCATTTTTGCAGCTTGCAGTGAGACATGTTACCTTGCAAGCAAAATGAGTTATTGTGAGATTTCAGAATTCACAAACTCCCGAAAATACATCTTGCCAGGAGACAGCAGAATCATTCGGCTAAAGATATGGTTCGAACCAATGAAATGCAGTGAAGTGTATGACGTTAACGCATCAACTAGAGGGGGAAGGTTTAAGTAAAACAAACATGGCTCTAACAGTTCTAGCTGGAATACCCTCTGTTTCTTTTTTAAAAACAAGCAAAATGATGTGATTTTTACCTTTCTTGGTGGGAAAGATGGTTGCGCGATTTGGTAAGAGTTTGATTTATCAGTTAAGTTTGTGAAATAAATCAAGACTGAGATACGTCTACGCTGCTACTTCTCCTGTTATTGGATAAAAACTCCACACGGGAGGCAAGTACCCAATCAGCTTCAAGAATTGTACTGAATGTCCCTCCCTTTTGCGAACACTTTCAAAGGGAGGATGTCCAGATTCATACCATGTAGAATTCAGCATGAATTACACATATCAATCTGTCCTTTGCCAGGTTATTAGACATGTAGGGTACAGAGCAGACATATAAGAAGGTGCTCTGCTGAAATGAGAACAAAAAGGAACTTTGTTTTTTTTTTTTTTACTTAAGAACTCTGTGTTAAAACAAAATCCACTTTACACCACCCTGAACAAACTATTTCTACTTTAAAACATATTGGTGGGAGCATTATGATGTGTGGTTGCAGTTCCATGCCAGTAATAGAGAAATCAGTGAGAGTTGATAGAAAAATGAATTGAGTTAGAAAGATGTCAGTTGGGGAACAAAACGTGCTAGATGTCAACCAAAGACCTAAGGTTCACCCCCTTGCAGGAGAACAATCCTAAATCTACAGCTAGATGTTAGAACAGAGTTCTTTATATGAAAGCTGGTGTCCATGTCCAAAAACTGTTCTTAATCTTATTACAAATTTGTAGCACATTTCAAAATAACAGATAATGTGATGATAAGACTTGATGTTCTCCGTTTAGTCTCTCATAGTTTAAGACAACTTTCAAGGAAAAATCTGCAAACATCTCATTCTCCAGTTGTGCAAAGCTAATGGGGATAGACAATACTTGTAACTACAACTGCCCTGAAAGATGATTCTAAAAAGTATTTACTCACATAGCTTCGATGTTAGATATCTATTCGAAAAAACTTAAGCATTTATAACACTGACTGACTTCAATACCTTACTCTGTGAAGTGTACCCTATGAAGTCCTAAATAAAGGCATTACAGTAAAAAACAAGATTTTGTATTCATCTGCAAAGTATTGTATTTTCGTCTTTCTTAGCATCAGCTGCAACTGGTTTGTATGCATGTTCAGACTCACCATCCCCAAGCATGTGGACAGTGCCACTGCAGAGTTGACCCTTGACCTCAATGACCCCTGGTAAAAGCAGTGGTCGTCTTGGTGGTAGGCCCTCAGGCTCTTTGTGCCGTTTCTTCCCAGGACCTGCACAGTGAAGCCAGGTGCAATCAGGCTTTCAGAAGCCTCTCTCAGCTCCATGTGGAAATCCTGGCCCAATCCCCTGAGCTGGAAGTGGACTGTTTCACTGGTGATGCCAGGGTGTGCATCTGAAGTCAGGGATCGACGCCGTCTTCTACGCTTATTATGTGCAACTTCATGAGAGATGTACACACCTTGGTGGTTAACCTCATAGGGGGCAACTATTTCATATTCTAGATAGGAAATAACAGAAGACAGAAACAAACAAGAAAGGAATAATATATATAAATACTTATACAAATACTTCATTTTCTACAAAAAATGATCAATGCTGGACCGCTGAGTGAGAATGTAATCCGAAATTCCTTCAGTAGGATCAACTAAGCAGAAATGGGGAAGGGGAACTTGAATTAAAAATATTAAGATATTGTTGTTACAAATTCAGCAAGCATCTAATGAAATGAATCTAAACAGTTTCCTAACTTATTTTGTGAAATATTAATGGAACAGTACCTCAAAAAAGCATTTCTTAAGACATTACTTTGGGCAGAGCAATAAATAATAAATTAGCTCCAACTGTAGTAGATTATTCAGCTCAAGCAACAAAACAAGTTAAGTTCAAGTTTCACAAGTATGTCTAATTACCAGTTTTCTTTTTTTTTACTTCTAAAGATATCACAGCCTCTCTTTCTTTTATTTTTGTTGAATGTCCAATTTAGCCTTTTGATCTGTTTTCTCATGACCAACTGGTTATATGGAATAGACAATGACATCTTTTTTGGAGGGTTACTTTTTGTTTTAGAACGGTTGCATTAGCCGCTGTATGAAGGGGATTTTTTTATGTTTAGTGCTTAGTAAATCTACCTTCCTATTTTTCAAATGTTTAACAATTCATTGCCAAGTTTTAGTAGTTTTGGCATGAAGCCTAATTATTATTTTCTAAATCATAAAACTGAGAAGCAATATTTTAAAACCACACTGCAAACCGAGTCAACCAGGTCTTAGAAGTTAAGATCAAGCCAAAAAATGATTCTGATATTGTTTTGGAGATTAACATACTAAGCAAAAGGTGATTTCGTTAGATTAAAAATATTATTTTGAGAAGATTCTCCTCAATATATTTTGCAATAATCTGCTATTGCCATAAGACAAATGTGCGTTGTAAGCTTTCTTGAACTCATATATATTGTCAAGATAATTTATAATCATATTTTCTTGGTAAACATTTATATATCAAATATTCTACTAAGTCTACACTCGTTTGAATTTAAAAAAAACAAAATGGACATTTATATAGCTATACTAATCTTGAATTAAGAAAAGCCATTATTTTCCATTCCTTTTTTACATTCTTCTTGACCTTACCCATATATTTCTTTCTGGCAAGGTCAAGATTTAATTACAAGTAAAAGCAAGCTTTTCCAAAAAAGACCATTCTGTGGAGAGTGAGTTATATTGCATGTAGTGTTTTACTGCATTTTCAGGTCATATAACTGCAGGTCATACAGCAGCATGGTGGTAGGTCACATGCCTGGTCTCCCAAAACTGTTATCCCCACAATAGTTCTTTGGCAAGAGAAACTAATGGACAAATCTAAATTAGACGGTCACTTAGTTAAAGCATTAGCAGCACTAAATACAACAATCTCATTGTTAATAATAGCAACATAATGTACTGTAAGTTGGCAATGTATGCCTACGACCATATGTGTCCTCATTTTGTATTGTTGCAAGTAAAGTTGTTTCCTATATCCATCAACGTATCTTATATGTATTTCATATGACAGACCCTAACAAAATAATACAAACATTAGATGTTACATGATCTGTTTTTTTCAAAATTATCCCTCACTCCCACAAAAACAAACAAACAAAAAAGCTACTACCCAGAAGCATTTAGTGCATTTGTACTCTGTGGTCTTTTAAAACCATAAATCTTGTAAAACAAATTTGCATTCAAAAATCCCCTGCTTGAATAGTTTGAGGCCTTTAAGGTTAAATAACACCCATGAAAATCATCAAGAGTAGGAAAAACATAAAAAAAATGGCCATGTATAATGTTGCAAAATTTAAAGCAGGTTTATGTTTAAAAGCTATTTCTGGAGTTAGGGACAGTTTTGGCTGTGTGCAGAGTGAGCTGTTTCGAAGATAATTAAAAATAGCGCATAGACATGGTTTGACACTGCAGACTCGTAGACAGTGTGTCATCAGAATCAGTACGACTGTCTGTGGTTTGAACTTTGTGACGTGGTGCAGTTTCAAGCAGACATAAAGTCATTGCTCATAAATACATACATACTCAATAGCAAATACATTTATATTCTTGCTTTGCATAGACTGTATTCACTTCGTGGCTCCAATGAAAGACAATCATTATGTCTTTAAATATTAACCCTAAGGATTAATCTGTAAGTTTGAGGGAAAATGCTTCCATCAGATATCACGAATGCAATCATGTAGAGGTAGGCTAAAAATGATCCTCTCTAAGTCAGCTTTGTGACCATCAGCATGGAGATACAAACACATGGAAATGCAGATATTCAGTGTTGTGGTTAATAGTCCCACTCAAAGTAAAAAAAAAAGAACCCCAGCTGCACTGACCCGTGTCTGACAATATACAAACAAAGAGTCTGCAGGAAAAGCTCACACAGCTCCCCCCCACACAGTTTATCTGCTGACATCTGATGAACTGAGACAAGGTCCTGAAGCTGTTAGTTTGTTGGTTTAGATGATCCTGGTTGCCATTAGCACTGATAAAACAGGGAGCACTGACTTAAAGTCAACATAACTTAAAGTCAAGCAGAGATTTTATACACCACAATACTCCACCTTTTCATTGTCAAATATCTTGTCAGTATTAACATGAGTACGTGAATACTTAAAAGACCAACGTATCTATGATCAGAAAGTGGGGGACCACATCTAAAAAGGTAAACATGTATACTTTCAACAAACTACATCACAAATTATGCATTTCATGAATATAACAGCAACAGCTCAATTTTTGAGGGTTATAACAACCAAGGAAATTGACGCTTCAGCAGTGAAATTCAAATAAAAAATAAATAAAACTGTCAACTTTCTCATGTTCACATGAATAATTGGCTAATCATGAACCCTTTAATTTCTTAAAAAAAACCTTTTGTCTTAGACTTTTACTACAACATAAGTGATCCCAATGCAATGTTATGTCAGTACTTAAAACCATTTCTTTGATAGTTTTTCCCCTTTTACAATAACTTCACCTTTATTTTGTAACCATGCTGAATATAATAAGCTAGGTATGAATGATCATGGGCTTCTATTTTGTGTCAGGTGATGTGTCGCCTCCCTGTGGTGAAGAGATGAATCACGCCACACAGGTGAGCGCTGCCGCAGAAATATCCGATGTGTGGAGACTTATTTAGGAAAAAGCTTGCAAAAAGTATACTAACAAGATAAAAGCATATGTATAGGCTTTTGCAGCTTTATGTTTTGGGGGTAAAAGCAGATATTTAACTACTCTTAACATACCTGTGTCTTGAGGTAAATTGAGCGAGTGAAGAACCACAGAGGCACCTTGATTTTCAGAGCTGTCTTCACTATTTATCACAAACTCGCTCTGCAAGGAAAGGAAATAAAAGGAAAGCGTTTGTCGCGACTTGCAAATTCTCCTGGAAATGCTAATGAGAAGTAACATGATTTAATAAGATCTGCAAACATGTGCGAACGTGCGCTAAGGAGACAATCAACCGGATACAGCAGACTTACTTTGCACGATGTAAGACAGCAGATGAGGCAAAATACCAACCACGGCGTCCAGTTAAGTTTTGCCGGAAAGGGGCGCAACAAAGCCATCTCTGTAGATCACCTTTTCCAATTTTATTCTTTCTTTTTTTTTAAAGACTCAGATTTATCTGCAGCTCGAGCTGAAAAGTTAAGCAGCAGATGTAGTAATTTGGTTCATCAACCAGTCTAAGATGCGGTCTTCTTCAGGTGAGTTTTGAGTCCACTAAATTCCCAGCGCAATTCCAAGATGCAAGAAAGTGCGTGGACCCAGGTCCTCTCCCCCTCCTTCAGTCATGTTTCCTCTTCACCCAAAAGCAATCATCCCCCATTTCCCTCTGCCGCTCTATCTTTTCCAGTGACCCCTGCGGACCATCTAGACTCTTATTCAAATCATGTGATTGTCATAAATATGCTGTTTTTTCTTATTGGAAATAGCTAACTTCTGTGAGTCTCACTGAGCTCTTTCCTCAGTGGAGTCTGCCGAGGCAGCACAGACTCTAACACTGAGTTCAGAGGAGTGAGTGTAGGAGGGGGTGGGGGGTGGTGATAACTAGACTCCAGCTTGTAGCCAATCACATGTGACACCTGTGTTTGTATCGATCTTTCTTCTAATTATAGTCATGCATGACTCACTGGTGGTCAAACAGAAATAGATACTCCTGACCTTATGTGAAAAAACTGTTGGGATTAAAGAAAACAAGCTATTTCTGTGTAGGTTTTCTTTCCATTATTACGTCCATATGAGAAAACCAATTGCAAAGATAAATACATGCATGGTTGTTATTACCAATAGTTAATATCATTTTACTTATTAAAAGGTAAGGTAGGCTGTAGGCTATAACTATACCTGGTGTTTGCTTAGTATTTAGCATGTTCAGTTACTGATTGATGGTACACCTTATGTTATTCTGCATGATTGTATCATCATTGAATCATCCATATACAAATGTGTTATGTTTTTACTTGAGTAACTGAAGTGTTTTTTCAGTATTTCCCTGAGAGGTTGAGGTTTATAATATATTGATTCTGGACAATTGTCATTTAAGCCACTGTACTAGAATGAATCCAGTTTATATTTCTAAATATGCCATCGGATAAGTCAAGCAGGAGGATGCATGTTCACTTACAATCCTGGTTACTATACCTTGAGCTCAAATTTGGACAGGAATCTATGCATCTTTTGAAGGTAGCTGAGTTAAAAGAGTTTTGAAGTTTTCAGCAATCCTCCATTGCTGTGTCCTGTGGTGACAGTGAGAAGGAAAAACCTGCTTTTAACAGGAACATCACTTTAGCAGAAAGAAAGTGGGGATTAGTGACTATCGATTGAAATTGGGGCTTGAGAAGAGAGACACACATTAAACACAGATGTACTAAACATGGTCCCTTTCTATCTGTCACCTTGAGCTGGTAGCTCCACTTAGCAGCAGCTAAACAAAGTACATGTAGTTAGTGGCTGTAGCAGCTCCTTCAGTGTCTGGGGCAGAGATGATATGCTCATTTGTATAATGTGATGTCAGAAACATTTTTCAACAAATAAAAAAAACAAACAAACAAAGGAAACGGATTAAGAAAGATTTCCCCCGATACCTCTATTACTTGGTGGCACAAATATAATTGCAATTCTGGCTGTCATTGGTTAACAATATGCTTTTAGCTGAAACTGTCTCCCACTGGCACAATATGTTGTCTCTTTTTTAAAGGGATAACTACAGAAGCAAAGGGAATACAGTATAATTCCTATTCCTTGTTAATGTAAAGCCAAGCTTATGTTTGTTGTCCTCATGAAAGAAGTCTTGCAACAAAAGTTTCTGTTTTCTTTTTTTTTTAAGGTTTCCATGCCTTTTTCCACATTTATGTAAAAACAACAGGATATATTTATATATTATGTGATTAAATACATAGTTAAAATCTACTTGAATTTCAATACAGGTTCAATTCATTATCTGAAATCATGAAATGGAGTTAAGTTGCTTAAAAGAATCTTTTGGTCGTTTGCGATTTGGTGAGAGATTTCAAGTGGTTTATTCTACGGCTGTATCAGCAAGGCAAAAAATATTAAAAGAACACAACAGCCACCAGTTCAGTAAAGTTGACAGTCATCAATATTTGTGAAAACATGGAAGAAAAATGATGTTACATATACTGGAGTTTTCTCTATAATGGATGAAAAGTTAAGTCAAAAACAGTAAGAAAAGCTGATGAAGAGGCTAAGAGGAGCTGTAGGAAATGCTACCAATTACCGCTTTCGTTTATATGTTTTAGAAATCTCTGTTGTTTTTCTCTTTATTTCTTAGATCCAGACAAACCTGTTGGTGGCAACCTAATGATCTAAAGCTGCTTCTCTTTTTAATCAAATTGTTTTGTGGTAGACCTGGAGGTCATAGCTACACTTTTTAATGCTAACCAAAGGTTAGCATTCCCTTTAGTGTAGTACAGAATATTACAGAAAGAGAACCAGAGTGCCACTTACTGGCTGAAAGGAGATAACTTGTTGTTATCCCCTTTAAGATGAAAATTGATTTTTAATTTTCCGAGCATTTATTCACATCAACAAACTGATTTCTTTATGACATGAAATTTTATTTGCTTTCTTCAGATCTGAAATACTCCCAAAAATGTCCAGAACAAAATTCAGTAAAAAAAAAAAAATGTCAAGAGGATGAATGCTGACTGTTGGTGCCTGACCTCAAGGTACTTCTTACACATGTTCTATTTTCATTTTCAAAATTAAGTTTGATAAATGTCACATCATATGTAAAGAAACAGTGTTATACTTTGTCATGGACTCATTTCTTGAAAATTACAGCAAACTGTTTGACTTTCTACAGAGGGGGCTTCTATTAATAAACAGACAATTTAGGCAAGACTCAGTTTTCATCAATGTAATTTTCCATGTTTTAAATGTACACAAAAATGCGGCACTTAAACACTTAATTATCCAAACTGCAACAACATTTATATAAAGAGGTTTTTCTCCCACTGGATAATTTGTAAACAATACCTTCAAAAGACTACATAATATAATAAATTGAGGTCAATGATCAGGAGCCTGTAACGCAGACTTGATATGGATGTTCCAGCCTGTAGCAAGAAATTAGTAGTTTGGTTTACAGTCTAAAATTTAACATTTGACCCAATTTAATCTACTCGTCATTCACCCATCTCAGCCATATTCCACAGCTGCACTGATAGGCAGCACGCCAACGTCCCTTAACTCCCTACAATCATTCACAGAATTGCTTGGAATGTGGGAGCCCGAAAACCTAAGAACTATTCCTGAGCATTTTAACCTTAAAGAAGACTAGATGAGAATATCTGTTGTGTGGTAGTAGAAATAAATGTGGATTTGGTTTAATAGAAGGGACCATTTTAGCTCAAAATCTGAATATAGGCAACAAGATGGAAACGCTGCATCAGCTGTAAACACAAGTTAATAGTTTAAACCCTTTTGGCAAAGTAATTTAAGGTGATTTATTTGTACAGTATAACACCAAGTAGAAAAAAAAAGTAAAAAAAAAAAAGTTAACAGTTGGATTTCAGAGTGAAATTATATAATAGAACAATAAAAGCAACTCTAAGCAAACAGTATGCATTTTTTTTGTTTGTTTTTCTCTTTTTTTTCAACAGAAAAGTAAACTCCTCCTTTTTGGCAATACACTCTTTACTCTTCTCAGGTGTTTTTCCTCAAGCCGTAAAACAACATTTATTGAGCCGCTGTTGATAATTATAACACAATTATTAAACAGAAACACAATTATTAAACACAGTTATTAAGCAGTCTACTACTGCAGAAAACAGGCCCATTTTCACTTCCGCCAATGAGGTTAGGTTTTCAGTAGCGTTGGTTTGTTTGTTTGTCTGTTAGCAACTTTACAGAAACAGTCATCAACGGATTTGCTTAAAAATTTTACCAAAGGTGCTTTGTGGGCTAAGAACTTTACTGATTCAGTATAGTGTTTACAGAAATGACATATCTGTAATGGTTCTGGAGTTAGATCCAGATGAAAACCGCCATTAAGGGGAAATTGTTTTTTGTCAATAACTTTTGAACTAATATGGATATCAAATTGATTCCAAATGCTAGTGGTATGTTTTCATGGTCAGGGAGACTGAATATAGTGTAAACATACATATCCAGTTGATAGTATTTGTTGTGCCAATAATTATCTCCGCCAAGGAGGTTATGTTTTCATCTGTGTTTGATTGTTTGTCTGTTTTCAAAATAACTTGAAAAGTGTCAGGCTGATTTTGCTCAAATTTTCACATTATAACCATTGACAAATTATTGAATTTTGGTGATGATCCGGATAACCATCTGGGGGGGAGGGGCTCTCAATGGTTCACAGTAATACAAGCAGCTTCTCTGCCTGGCTGTGACTT
This sequence comes from Jordanella pulchra, assembly GCA_034780135.1. Lineage (NCBI taxonomy): Eukaryota > Metazoa > Chordata > Actinopteri > Cyprinodontiformes > Cyprinodontidae > Jordanella > Jordanella pulchra. The sequence goes on along the minus strand of JAUZNJ010072968.1, from coordinate 12,816 downwards.
TCCTGGACGGGCCGCCTGTGGAGCTGGATGACAGCTACCTTTTATATCTCTGCTTCTTTCTCTATGTCTGCTTCTTTCTCCTTGAACCCCAGTGGGCCTCAGCAGATGGCCACTCACACTGAGCCTGGTTCTGCTAGAGGTTTCTTCCTGTTAAAAGGGAGTTTTTCCTCTCCACTTTTGCTACATGCATGTTTGGCATGAAGGATTGCTGTCGAATCAATGAGTCGATGCAGTCAGCTGGTTTTCCTTAGGCGGAAACCTTTTAACTAATCTGACTTTGTAATTTGATTGAATTATCTCTTTAAAGTGCCTTGAGAAGACATCTGGTGCTGAATAAGAGGGGATGACTATATTGCACACCACCCTTTTCAGATATTTATTTGTGGGAAGAAAATTAAAAACATTTATCATTTTCCTTTTTAACCTCATCTTGGCCAATCACATGAAATTCACTCTATTTAAATATACATTTAAGTTTGATGTTGTAATATGAGAATCTCTGGAAATGTTATATCAAGTGACTATACAAACACATTTAACAGGAAGTTGTCCTGGAAACAAATAATATGAATTTACTTTTGAGTCAAAAATAGACCACAGTGAGCCAGATAATAGTTGTTATATATACAAAAGACCAAATATATTACAATACAATGAAGAACTTTATAAAGTGGGGAGATGAATGAATTGGATGACATCATCAAAGCCAAACAGCTAGCCATTTCATCACTACAATTCCCCTGAAATAAGAGAAATGATAAGTAAATATGAAAGTATTGACAATCTCAGAATGATATGCTTTAAGCCTGTTGATACGTAAAAGAAAAACACGTCTAGGTTTTCCGATACTGGATTTAATCAGTGATAAAATACCACAATAAAAGCTAATTTTTACCATATGTTTGGAGGCTCAGGAAATTTAGGTTTTTACAGTGTCAGCAGTGTCTCACACTGTAAAGAACACTTCTTCTCTGACATAACACACGCCAGGCACACATGTGTATTAGCTGTAGTGCAACCCTGACTTTGCATTTATAAAGCAGCTGGTTGACACTGAAAAGTAATGCCCCCTTAGAAAAATAATGCCTTCAATGTTCTGCATGTGGTCTACATGAGTCAGTTTTTCCTGTTTGTTTTGCAAAACCCAAGGCAGCTGATTGGACAGTAGCCAACCATTTGAACTTTGTAACTGTTTCAGAACTCTGATTTGGGGTGTCCATAGGTTCGTGGGGGTGTTGGGTTAGATCAAACCCAGCTAAAGCAATAAAAGATGCTGAACTCAGAGTAAAGCATCTAGTGCACTATGCTCTTTGAGCTGCTAGGAATGTGTTTTTGACCTCTGAACCACACGGCTCCTGTATAATTCTCTCCGTTGGTCTCACTGCTGATTCTTCTGGCTGCTGTCTCTATCAGTTTGGCTATTTGCCAGAATGTCTGTCTTTAGCATCATCTAAGATGTACAAAGGCAAGGCACTGACACGGAGAAAGAAGTTCGTTCCAGCACACTTATTTTCAGATGGGTGAGGTACATGCCATAAAAAGCTCCAACTTCTTTCCAGCATAACTAAACTAGCATGATCTGATCTCTGCAGTACTGTTTAGTCATATATTTTCACTGGCCATGCTCTTAGGTACACCTTGCTAGTGCTAGGCAAGGCTCCCATTTTACATAAGAATTGCTCTAATTTTTGTGAAACATTTAACAAGGTGTTAAAAACATTATTGGAAGATTTCACTCAATAAATATCTTGAAACTAGGGTTAATTTGACCAGATAATGTTTATTTTATCCCAATGTTTTCTTGTCCAGTTAAGAGTTAAGAAATTGTAATACCCATAACTTTCTTGTAACTCATGGTTAGTTTAGCAGCTGTTGTTATTTCAAACCTGTTGCTCATGACCTGAGTTTTTCTGTGAATTTTCTACTGTCATGATCTGTGTTTTCCTGTGTATTTATTGTATTGTCTGTGTCCCTGAGTCTCTGTGCCATCCTGTCTCTCCTTGATTAGTTCCCAGGTATGTCTCGTTTCTGTAATTACCCTCTGTGTACTTATTGCCACCTGTGTGTCTGGTCCTCGTCGGGTCCTTGTCATTAGTGTTGTCATTAGTCCTAGTCGTTTGTGTTGCCACTTCGTATGCTCAGTTGCTACCAGTGTGAGCCCTGTTTTCTGCTCAGCCGTGCTGCCAGAGTTTTGTAATAATACAGGTCAAGATTCGGTTCAGTTTAGCTTATATATATAGTCATCTCAAGGCAACTTACAGAGACAATTCAATCAAGTCATACAGTCAGATTGGATAAAAGTTTTCCTCCAAGGAAAAACAGCTTATGGCATTAAACAAGTGGCTACAGTGGACATACGCATTGTCTCGTTGACTCTTCAGCAATCCCTCACACCAAGCAGCAGAAACCTCAAGCAGAACCCAGCTCAGTGTGAGCTGCCTTCTGACAAGGCGGACCGAGGGTTCAAGCATAGTCAGAAGCATAAAAAGGGAATATAGAAGCACTGATCCAGTTTCTATGCTAGAAAGCACACTAGCTCCATAGATGGCTCTGTCAAGGAAAGATCTAGCTAGTTTTAATGCCAAAGGGATGAGAGAGAGCAGATACAGTTAGTCACAGCAAAGGCTGGGCCTATAGCTATGTCTAGGAGAGAAACAGGACAAATCAATGATAGAAAACTGTCAACAATAATAAGGTGTCCGATTTGAGAAATGTGGGTCCGTGACTTGAATAAATTAAATATTTGTAATTGTTCCTTCATCCCTCAGATGTTTAATCTATTGGAATCCAAGTTTAGAAGTTACACTGTAAAGCAGTTAGGTCCTTACCTTGCAAGCAAGATGAATTGTTGCGGGATTTGTCAATTCACAAACTCGCCAAAATACATCTTTCCACGAGCCAGCAGATGCATTTGGCTGTGTACAGAAATGGTTCAGACCAATGAAATTTTAGTGAAGTCCATGCCTCAGCCGGGGGTGGAAGGCTGAAGCACAACAAACATGACTGTTAACTCCGCAAGTTGTGAAATAAATCAAGCTGCTACTGCTGCTATGATAAAAAGCTTGACATAGAACGCAGGTACCCAATCAGCTCGAAGAATTGTACTGAATGGCCCTACCTTTTTGCCTACAAGTTCTACTAGAGCCTTCCTTTATTGATACCATGTACACGTTATCAATCTGGCTTATCCGAGGTTAGTTAGACTCAGAATAATTTAGTAAATCATAACCATGGTTTGTGAGTAGCCCATTAGATAAACCCTCTTCTTTGCCTCATTGCATGCTCTTTTAATGTTCTGTTTTAAAAACAGCCAATGGTTTAAGTTCAGTCATTCTTTTCATTTTGGTTTAATTGTATAAAGTTTGTGTCTGCTGTCCCTTTGTATACTTTCTGATGACCATGGTAGAGATTGTTCTTTATTGATTTTATTCCGCTATTGTTTTTTTTAGGGTACAAATCTGTTTATATGCGCACTCTCCATGATCTGGCATTGCGCCCATTCCTTCTTCATGGCCACAGTGATGGCAGAAATTTTGCGAGTGAGTTTGCACCTGACTTTCAGAAGTGCTAAGTAAGACACAAATAATGTGGCTGCAGTTGAGTTTCAGATTTGGAAAATCATTTTTCACAACAGAAATGTTTACATTTGCTTATCCTCCATCAATGAATTGATGCGATTTAGTGATTCGAAAATACTCCTTATATTGATGAAGGCAATTTTGCACATGCTGTATACTGAATTGCAAACACAAATCAAGACAGTAAGGCACCTTCTTTGAAGATCTGCTCTGCTTGTACAACCACATTTACATGTGCAAACCTCCCTTTGAGTTCTAATCTAATTAGCTGTCTAATACTGCCTTCAAAAAATGTGTATATGCATAGCATGCACACCCTCTGTTACTCAATGGGAAGATGTGTCCACACTCACTCATTATTCATTAGTGTAACCTTGTGGGTCTGTTCATGCATCTATGTTTTCTCATATTTATAAGATTTGGTCTTTAACTGTCTGTGTGCAGCTCAGAAATTCCTCTCTGAGCATCACAGAGGGGAGGCTTATGAGAGCTGACATGGAGCAAACATGAACAGAGGCAGGAGAGTAATAAGAGGGTGAAAGTGAAGGGGGAGTAGAAAGGTGCCAGCTTTGCTTATGACGTAAGATTTACTTTGTCTTTGAAAAATTTCAGCAATGTGTTAATGAAGGATACGCGTAGTTTTTTTACTTTGTTTGTTTTTAATCGTATCTAATATAACTTATGTATCTTTGATATGTCTTAGTAAATCAGCTCCCCTGAAACCCTGGGATTGACAGCTGGACAACTCTTATGACCAAGATAATCTTGGAACCATGTAAAACAACAGGTTATAATGGTTTTCTGCACAAAAAGTGCCTACGGTCCAGATACAATAACCTGCCTGATTTTTCATCTGAGCGAGCATCAGAGTTATGAAACTACGGGTCCCATTGGATCAAATCATATTTTTCTTTTCATATCCCAATCAAACTGCATTGGCTAAGGTGTGCTGTTGTTCTAATTTACCTTCCTGCTGAACTAGACAAGATTCTGAAGACCCAGACTCAGTTAGTCCATCTTCTTCCATAATAATGAGTCATTAGCTGATGCAAGTGCTGAACATCAACTGGTCCTCAAAGTGTTGCTGTGTGGGAGGTCTTGTCTTGACCCGGCTTGACCCAATACGTAGTTATAGTTTAGACTGGGATGCAAGCTTCTCCTGATTATTCTGATTTATAGTTGCAATCACCATGTTGTTCTTTTCTCTCCAAGTAGTTCTTAAAGTAATTAGCCCCAATTATCTGTGTTTATTTTTAGCAACAGTTTTCATATAAAACACTTGCTTCATTGTAAGCATTTTAAAACAGAAAGTTCTTTCATGAAGATGTGAGCTAAGAAAATAAAATACATATATTTTCTTTGCTTTTATTTTAATATCAATCTGTTTTTATATTACTTGGATATTTTTTCATCAAAAGCTGCCAGAGTCTACTCTGCTACTTAACCTGGATTTTCCTTCCCTAAGGTTTAGAGCCCAAAATAAAAATGAAGGCCAGAAGAATTGTGCTAATTATTGGAAGTCAGCTGTATGTGTGATCAGTGGGGCAGAAAGAGCATCTCTGGAGGGGTGGATCATGAAAACAAAGTAGCTAGTCTTATGACACTCTGCAGGGGTGAAAGCTTGCTAAAGTTCACCACCTTTGTATTTTGTAAGCAGCCCTGTTATATGAAACTACTTTTATCTTGGGCCGGCAAAACCTGCAAAAGTTTTATCAGAGATGGCAGTCTGCGCATTTCTTCTTCCTCCTAAACAGGGATCAAAACATTAACAATACGGCATGAAAAGAAATGAAGTAGTATTAATGTCTGTAACTCCACAGGCTGTACCTAAACCATGCGAAAATGTAGATGAAGTACAGCGCCTGAATGCAGAGATGCAAATATTAGTCTCTCCTGCTGCTTGGTACAGTAGGCCTATTTTACCTTGCCATACCCACAGGAAATTAGTCATCTCTGTGCACTCAAACATTTGCAAATGTAGAAACCAATAGGAAAGTTTTACCAGTCTGGAATTTATATTTTGGACAAAATTCATGTTACCACAAATCCCACTAGTGTCCAAACGGTGTTTAGAGGTGGATATGTTGGGAGAAGGATGAGCAAAAGCGCAAACCTCCTCATTTAGTGCAAACCTCCTCATTTATTTCACTTATTTGAAATAAGCTGCTAATAAGAGCAGATAGTAAAAAAAATGCAAATTTTATTATGAAATTGGGTTTTTTTTTTTTTGAGCTTTTTTACGGCACTAGTGGCTCATTTTTCTGACAGTAGGCTGACAGGAAAGGGGGGATGAGAGAGGGGGACAGACATGCGGGAAAGGACCACAAGCCGGATTCGAACCTGGGTCGCCCGCGTCGAGGACTAAGGCCTCTGTACATGGGTCGTGCGCACTAACCACTGCACCACCTGCACACCCCATGAAATTGGGTTGTTACAACATTCATATGAAAATCATGATATATGGAAAAAAGCCAGGCTGTACGGTGGCTAGCACTGGTTAGCACTGTTGCCTTGCAAGAAGATCCTGGGTTCGGTCCCGGCCTGGGGTCTTTCTGCATGGAGTTTGCATGTTCTCCCCGTGCATGCGTGGGTTCTCTCCGGGTACTCCGGCTTCCTCCCACAGTCAAAAAACATGACTGTTATGTTAATTGGCATCTCTCAATTGTCCTTAGGTGTGAGTGTGTGTGTGGATGGTTGTGTTTCTATGTGTTGCTCTGCGACAGTCCTGTCCTGGGTGTACCTTGCCTTACACCTGAGATATGCAACGGCCCAACCACGACCCTGAGGAATGAAGTGGGAGAAGATGGATGGATGGATGTAAAAAAAGGCAAACAGTTCATTGTTCTCGGGGTCCCTTTAGTGACTTTAAGTAGTTCCTTAGTCCGCTAATGCTTCGGGGCTAGCCCTGCTCTCAAGGCTTATGCTTACTATCCCAAGCGGGTAAAGTAGGTCAAATGACAAAAAGAACAAAACAGTAAAGTTTCTTTTTCTCATAGAATAAGATTTTAAAGAAGATTTTATTAGACAGGCTGTACAGGGGCGCAGCTGGTAGAGCTGTTGCCTTGCAGCAAGAAGGTCCTGGGTTCAATTCCCGGTCCAGGTCTTTCTGCATGGAGTTTGCATGTTCTCCCTGTGCCTGCGTGGGTTCTCTGGCTTCCTCCCACAGTCCAAAAATATGACTGTTAGGTCAATTGGTCTCCCTAGGTGTGTGTGTGCATGGTTTTTTGTCCTGTGTGTCTTTATGTTGCCCTGCGACAGACTGGCGACCTGTCCAGGGTGTACCCCGCCTCTCGCCTGAAACGCAGCTGGAGATAGGCACCAGCAACACTCTTGACCCCATTAGGGACAAGGGTGTAAAGACGATGGATGGATGGATTTTATTAGAAATTAGATAAATTAAGAAAATATTGTGAATGGCTTAATAAAGTTCAGCCAATCATAAACATAGAAATAGACTATTAAAATGTTACAGACTAGAATAGACTATTAAAATGTTACAGAAAAGACAGCAGTACTCACCATGATAGAGCTGATACAGAAACCCCTAAGAGTACTCCAACAACTTTTATTATCTTTGACCTTAGGCTGACCCAGGAGACAGTCCCAGTGTTGTCCACTTGCTTTCTCGAAGTAGCAAAGAAAACTCTGCCAAGAGTCCTCAATAGCTGCGTTTCCATTATAAATGTGTGATAAATATGAAAATACAAAGTTCTGCAATTGCGATGCTTCCATTAAATTCCAAATATACAAAAAATTGCACGTGAATAAATTTTTCATGCAAAAAAGTTTATGTAAATAAATGTGATTTCAGCTACGGCTCTAGAGGGCGCCATCGTCCTCCAACTACTTCTGGTTGTCTTATTCGTAACATCTCTAAAAGTCTTTAAAAAAAACCCCTATAAGTTACAACAGTATTTACCAATAATAAATTGAATAAATGAAGTATTTCTGATTTTAATCCATTTGAATTGAAATCAGTTGGATTTATACGATCAAATCCTTGCTAAAAATTGTCTAAATAGTCATTTTTGTGTTTGAAGTTTTAGCTCAAGAAAAAAAATAAGTTCAAACACATCTGTAGATGGATTCTTGGATAAGCATGGGCTATTTTTTTTATCAATGACAACAAATAAACTTGGACCTTTCCTGAGATATTTTATAGAAACAAATAAATAAAATATTTACGTCAGTTCTGCGGTTGAGCTTTTGTTCTTTCTCCTGAACATATCCTCATACTGATGAGTAATTGATTTTGGATAGATAGTGGTGGGGAGAGATGTGTAGTAACTAAGCAAATTAACTTTGTTACACCACTGAATTAAATTATTTGATGATCTGTATTATATTGAATATTTTTTAAAATCAAGACATTTATTTTGTTACACTGGAGACATAAAAACATACTTTTACTTCTTAATTAAAAATTTTAAACATTGTTCCGCAGTATAAATTAAATATGATAATGAAAGGATTTGTTTATGTGGAACTGGCTTGTGAACAATAGAAAAAGAACTGTGTTGTGTTTCCTGGTCCACAGTCCTGACTGGTTGGTGATGATAATGCAACACATTGTTGTCTTAGAGTGGAAACATTGCATTGTATTCTTACTGAGGGCACCTTTAGTTTTCTCAGGCCGACAGCACAGTTGAGGATGCATGGCATTCTACATGATGGCTTTTGTATTATTTAGAGTTTTTAAAGAGAACACAGTTTAAAACCATGCTTTCTTATGTCTATATTTACTTTTACTTGGTTAATTTTTTTAGTACTTTATTATAGCTCCGGTGGTGGGATAGTAAATGATCATTCCTCACTTATTAGAATATCAATGAGGAAAACTGCCAACTAAATGTTAATCCATATAGAGCAAACACACACTGAGTCCTGTGGTGTGACTCAGGACTCAGTGTGTGTTTGCTCAATCCAACTCTGCCACCAGCGCAAATCAAAGAACAGAACATTTTCAGACCACCCAGGAACAGTTTCACCCACACATAGAGACGCACCGTCACTATATGTAGCCCAGAAGTAATTTTCCCCTGAATGTGAAGTTGAGATTAGTCACAAGTCTTTTAAAAATTATACAAATTATGAATTTAGGAATTAAAAAAATTGGAAAATCATAAAATAAAACCCCACTGTTACATGCTGACAACTAACAAGGAAATCATTCTAAAATTTAGAATCCTCCTTGGATCTTTGATCTTCCTTTCCATTTGGGGATGTTAAATGGATGCCCTTATCTTTTTTTTTTGTTTTTTTTTTCTAAAGAAAAAGCATTGTTTTGGTCCCCAAGCTTCTGTGAAAAAGGCTGAAATCTACTTTCGCTGCAGTAGTTTAAGCTAAGCTTTCATATGGAAGATCTGCAAACGAATGAAGCCTTAATTAACAAAGGCTTGAAAGAAAAAATAAAATGTTGGCAAAACTGAATTTCGTTTTTTATAGTACTTTGTGACATTATTCATAATGATATTAATTTAAAAAGTGTAATTTTAAAAAAGCATATTTTGGGCTGTTTCCAGGCATTCAGTTCTTCTGACCTCTCCTCGACATTGAACACCTCCCACCTGGGAAATAAGGTACAACAATGGCTTTTCTTTCTCAGAAAATTGAAAAGGACTGAATTCTTTTCTTGTTTGCAGAGTTCAATGACTGGAAGCAACCTGTTATGGAATAGGAGCTTCATGTTGTATCACTGAATGTAAGATTAATGTTAGTACATAAACACATCGGTTCTGTTAAGGCCTCAGGTTTTGATGCTGCATTATTTCAATAAAATATCCAATCATTTTAACATTTTTCAGAGCTACAACCACAAATTTATGAAAACATAACCATCCATCTAAAATGAAAAACCAGGTATAAGGAGGCAGTTGTTGAAAGAAATTAATAATGAGCCTGATTCCATGTAGGGTAATACATGCAGATCATGATTTATTCTATTTTTTATTTTAACCTATTTACTCAATATTCCTTGTGAGTCTTCTCTAAAAAAAGAAAAAAAGACAAAAGAAAAAGAAATGCGTCTATGTAAATCTACCTGACTGACTAACTAAATAAGACTGCAAACAGTAGGTTAGAGAAGGTGTTCTTGTCAGAGGCCTTCAAAATTTCAATTCTGAGCCAACATACAAAACTAAATCACCATGAACACAAACTTAGTGGTGGCTGCATCGTATGTTGAGGATTTTTCTCTTTATTGTCTATAGAAAACCTTGTCACAGTTGATGAAAAGATGGATTAATCTAAATACAACCCAACCCTAAAAAGAAACCTGTTGAAACCTAAGAAAGGCCTTAGAGTTTCAAAGAGGTGTACCTTCCATTAGGACAATGACCTTGGATGCCCTTTGCCACGTCTGACTGAATCTGAGCAATAAAGCAAAGATGAATGGGCAAAGATTTTAGTTTCTTGATATAGGAATTGGCTTGAGACTGAAAAAAGACTTAGAGCCTTCTTTATAGTAAAAGTTGATCAACCAAAATAATAAATTAGAGGAGACACAGTATTTGTAAGCTAAAATAACTACATATCTCTTTTCTGGCACTACAGCATTACGAACCTTGTGTTAGACTACCAGCACATTATATCGTAATTTAAAATATATTAGGATTTCTAGTTTTTTGTAGGTAAATATACTTAGACAGTTCATCTGGGAAAAAGTTTGCCAAGGAAAGTGCTAATTCTTAAACTGTGGAAAACCCAAATAAAAATCCCAGCAGGGGAAAAGTTTAAAATAGAAAACATTTCCCTCCCATTTAAACAGTTAGTCTATTCAAATAATCTCTTTTGGGTCATTCACACACAGCCAGACACAGACACAAAGGGAAACACCAACAGTCTCTGTGCGATAGACAGTCATCACAGGTCACCACCTCTGTCAGCATTTGTTCTCATCAGTGACAGAATAGGTGACCATTTGTTACTGGTCAGAAGTTCTATTTTAGTTGCAATGTTCAAAGATGCTGAGACGCAAGTTGACCAATATTGAAATGGCTGCTAGTATGGCCAGGTTAGTGAACCAGAAAATATCTGTCGGGGTATTACTCACTAACAGAAACCGGTTGGTGGGAAAATGTGCCTCTAAAATGAAAGCATCTGCAGATATTTCTGTCAAATGCTGAAATCTGTCAGAGTGATGTTTTTGTCAGACAAGCAACAAATTGGATGTGCTAAAAATGGATACCTAGATTTTTTTTGTTAAGAACCATGATAAGTCTACTTTTATGTGTGTTTGAGATTTTAAGTTTGACAAAGGATGATAAAACTACCTCCCATAAATCCTTCATGAATATATATTCCTGCTGTCAATATAAGGGGTCCTTTGGAATGTGGTCTGCCCTGTGACCCCGCGGTGCAGGGAGTTTACATATCCATGTCTTCACTAGTTAAAACCACATTCTTTCCTCTGATCTGTGTCAAAGATAAAACATGACATAGGTCCGATACTGGCAAGCGAAACAGATCTGACATTCAAATGTTTTTTTGGAGAAAGGTTAAGGGAGGGAAAAGAGCATAAATACAGATGTCATGTAATTTATTGCTCAAGTTTTTTAGCATTGTTATCCTTTAACCAGTTCTTGGAGCCTTTTAGTATTTAATTACATATCCTTCAGCTAAGCTATTTTTTTACATGTAACCTTTACACATACTGTTAACACCTTCTGTTACTGTTAGATCCAATCACACTATATGTATGTTGTGGAGATAAAATGAGAAGTCCCCGGATCTGTTTTCGCTTAGAGAGGCATGCATAAGGAAAAAAATGCTTGAGGCAACTTTCTGCTGCTCCTAGACGACTTCCAACTTTAAAGCTGTCAGTCACTTTCAGCCAGTAATGAGAGCTATTTAATAGAGCATTAGAGATAAATATGGACACTGACTGATTCGGATCATAGATGGCATCTGTAGCTAAACTTTCAGTGAAATCTGCTTCCACAAGGCAGGTAAACCTTCCATTTACTGATGAAAAGTTGTCACACACATTAAAAGTGAAGTCATTCAGGCAGCCATGTCATATAATCACAGTATAGCACTTTGTTATAGTAACAATTACTTTAATGATGGTATTATTAACTTTGTAAAGTATAGAATTTAGTATTTTAAAATGGAAGATATAACAAAATATTTTCCAATTGCAGACAAAACTGTGATGCTGGCTGCTTTCCTGAGTGAAATTAAATTTAATGCCTACAATCACTCAGTTATAATTAGATCAACTTGCACAAATGCCCCCAAAATTATATAAATGTTTTACCAGGCAGAATGACAAAGCCTTTTATTCAAGCCAATGGCTCAAATAAGTCACGTCACATGTTGACCCTCCTCATTCACTTAGAATCTCAGCTCAAACTGTGAGGAGACAGAAACTGCACTTGCTCTGATCACAGACTGAAGGACTGGCCAAAGCATTTCAAGTCAACCAAATGCATCTCTGTTGGCAGGATTCTAGAAAATTTGTTATCTCTGCTTTAACAGATGGTACTTTGCAGTTTAAACCAAATAGCATAAAATATTGAATTCTTTTTAAATGACTTGTTTGATTAATTTATTTTCACAACTACTCATTTGTAGAATTATGGTCTCATAAACCACTTTAGTTAATAAACTACTGATGCTTTTTAATCAAGAATATGTTTCCTCTATCATCTATGTTTGAAATGCTAGGTTTATTTTAAAAAGCCTTTATTTTTTTCTTAAATATCTAACTCTTTCTCTCACATATAACAAATAACATTTTCAACAAAAGAAAACAAAAGAATTGATGATGATATTATTTCCCATTTTCTACTTTTAATTGTCTGTCAGTGATCATTTTTTACACTTCTTTGCTACATTGAGATTTGTCCAAGATGATTCAAATGTTTGTTTGAACAAGACACATTGGGTCAGGTTTGTTTCCCCAATACTTTGTAGACTCTGGGTCTCAAGTCCTTCTCACACGAACAAGATTTTGCATCTACATGCCCTACTGACTGGTGAGGCCTTTAACCCTTTAAAGCCCGAACCATGAATTAATTGACAGAAAATTCTTACTTTTAAATTTAAGAGTTGTCATTGAATTTTATGAAAAATTATGAAAGAAAGTTACATTTGATCATTATTTGCATAAATGTTGATACATTAGGCATTTCCGCATAATCTTTTATACATTTTCTCTCCCCTACATATTTCTGATTTATTAAGTCGGGTTCTCAAGAGCGAAAATATCCCACTGATGATGCAGAGGTCTCAAAAA
>JAUZNJ010072947.1:0-25376 GCA_034780135.1 Jordanella pulchra | reverse complement strand
AAATTTCTAAACTGGATTAGGTTACGAAACAACATCAATATCTGTTCAATCCATAATCAAAAAATGGAACGAGTTCAAGGCACACCTGCATGGACATGGTGGTCCATCTACACTGCTAAGAAAAACAGCCCAATAATCAGCCGAAAGGCCATGGATAAATCCGTGGAGCTGCAGAGATATAATCTGCAAACAGTTTTTTTTTTAACACTGTTAGAAGCTGGAAAAGTCATGAAACTGAAGCAAAGGTTCCCCCTCCAGTGGGAAAACAATAGTTCTCCCACAAAAATTAAGAAAACTATGAAATCTTCTCTCCTTTTCCTCTGACTATACATGTATCTCCTGCTTTTTCTTGGTCTTAAAAAAACCCTATCGAAATAAACAAAAGTTTGTGTTTGTAATTGAACCTGATGTAAAATAATACATTCAAAGGATATAAATACTTAAAGTAAAGCACAGTGTGAATCAACCAGTGCATGCAGATTTACCACATAGACTCTTTAACCAATCAGATGACACTTACACTGAGGTGTTCTGAGGTAGCGTACATGAGCTCTTCGCTGGATGGATCCAGACGGTCAAAGACGATCGTGTCGGCTCCCTTGCAGTACAGTTTAATTTGACCTTCGGGATTTCTTACTGAATTAGTAAACAAAACCAAACAAGAGAATAGTATGGCTTTGTAAATATCATACACAACAAAACACATAATCAATCACATTTCACAGGCAATAAAATACCTAAAACTAGTCATTTATTTTTCAGAATACTGAGTCTAACTAAAATATTGTGGACAGTGGAGTCATATTGACTTCTAATGCTAATATATGTAAAGACCTAACCAATGACACTCATTCTCTTGCGCACGTTGTTGAAGTCCAGTATGGCCAGCAGCTCATAGGTGGCAGCTCTTCCCATCTCACATAACGTGATGGTTTCTGGGGTTCGAGCCCGGAAGATAAAGCCAAAGTTTCGTGCTGCGGTTACCAGGGCTCCCTCATCAGGTGACTGGGCCTGGTACACCAGATTCCCTTTGTTTAAACAGAAATATTGATCAGAGAAAAAATATATACATAAAGAACGGTAACATCGGTGTGTAGCTTTACCTTCACCTTTCTCCTCTGACATGGCGGTGTGGCACAGAGCAAGCAGTCTGAAGAACTCCTGCACTGCAGATTCCTCCTGTTTGACAGCTTCAACCAGGCTGCTGTCGTAAAACTTAAAGCCTCTGTCGAAGAGGGGGTTGAAGGAAAAGTCCACGCATGCTGTTTTCTAAAGAAACAGCATTAGTGAGGGTTCTTTAGAAAACTATAACCTTTAATTTATTTGAGAAATAAAACTTTAAAAAAAAGAAAAAGAAAAAACTAAAAGGAAAGAAAAAAAACAAAATAGATGTAATGATCATAATAGATGTATAAAAAACAGGCGAACAGATTCACTGCATATATTAATGCATTGATTCAGGTCAATTTGGAGGAAAATCAACAGAAAATGCTGCAACCTTACACACATGTGTCTAAAAAATGGGAGTCAAGAAGAAAAAAATGGATTATTATATTATTAGAGTGTTTCTGACAAGCCTCGTGAACCTCTTTAAATTTATCATATTGTGCACTCATGTTTAAATCTGCTTTACAGAGTTTCAATAAGTTTTACGTCTGCTTAAATACAGCAGTGTCATTGCTTTGTCCAGCAGAAAGAAACCCAGAACAGAACAGACACATACAAAGCAGTGTTTCAGTCATCCTGAAGCACATATATAGGAAATGAAATCATGAAAGGACAGAAAAATAAAAAAACGAAAGAGATGAATCCCTGTTTGTTCTACATCATACCTCTGTAATTTCCACCTTCTCGTTGAATTCATCGTAGACATCACCTTATGAAAAAAAAGGAACATTTATACACTGCAACATCTTGTCAAAAACAAAGCATTTTAGGTTGTTTCTTAAATAAACACGACAGTAGAATCAACATATGTGATTTTATTCTAACCTAACCCGTATTTTATTATAAAAAATAAGCACGAGAAATGGCTATTCATTTTCCTTGGCACCTACTAAAATACATATTTCTTATTTTAATTTAATTATAGGAACGTTTGTGCAACGTTACCCTTAAAGGAACAACCAAGTCAAGTAGCTAATAAAAAAGCAGCTTTCCTTAAAGCAGTTATTCTTTCATGTAACATGAAATACATTAATGGATGTTAGTACCCCAAGATGCTAAAATAGTTTAAAAATGATAACTTGTAATTGATCATTTTTCAGAGCCTTTTGATATATATATTTTTTCTAATGAGAGGTTTAAGCGACATCAGAACATGACTTGTACCATATGTCCGTCCATTAATGGAGCACTTGCTGAACACCATGATGTTCTCTGTCAGGGTGCCGGTCTTGTCGGAGAAGATGAACTCGACCTGTCCAAGCTCTTCATTTAGGGTGGTGGTCCGAGACTCAGCTGGGGTATCGGTCTGATTATAGTACATCTTCTGGTCCCAGTTAATGAAGAAACTGTGACCGAGTCGCAGAACCTCCACACTAAACGATGCCAGGAGGAACTTCTCAGAAAATGATGTTCTCTCAGAAAGCCACAGTTTAGCTGATAAATAAAATAAATAAAGACGTTTTGTATTTACCTGACATACAGTGAGATAGGCACAACAGTGTTGAGGATGATGATGTAAGACCAGAAGGAGAGGAAGCCAGAAAAAACAGCACTGCTCTGAAATTCATCCGATGGTAAGAACGGCTCGAACCCTCTGCCGATACAAGTCTCCCAAATGGTGTTTCCTATTGCCAAAACCACTCCCATACAGATAAGGAAGCCAAAAATCTGAAAAAAGAAATAATATCCTAGTCTGTCACAAAGGCTATGTCAGTAGCTCAAAGGCTGAATCTGATATATTTAACCTGACCATTTGGGTTAAAGTCCAGTGTTACTTTGACACGTTATGAAGCTCTTGTTTTTTTTTATCCATTGCTAAAATTAAAAACATTTGACACAACTTATCTGTTTTTCATTTTAACCATTGCTTCACAAAATAGCCTAAGCATATCCTCCTGTGTAAAGCATCTTATCTAAGGCAGCAGCTATCTACAGGGTCAGCGTACACAGTGAGAGGAATCCTTAAATCCTGAAGCTTTAGTTTTTCTCAAATGTTTTAAAAACAACATAAGTTGGAAATCTTTCCTTCTCTTCCTCTTTATTAATAAATACACTGCCACATCTTCTATTTAATAGCTGTAAAAATGCATCTAAAAATGTATCTGACCTCCAAGATGAAAAACTCACATTTCCCACCAATATATACATGCAATTTGGAAGTCTGTCCGCTGTTTTCCCTCAGTCTTACTCCAATAGCATATGGGAAACTGGATGGTTCTGGTTGCTCCTCTTTGTCGCAGCCAGAGAATAGACAGGAAACTAAGTTATTTAACAGCAAACTCATATTAAGTACTTGAAGGCACATTAAGGCACAACACTCCTCCAGCTAGCAACAAGGACTCAGCTTAGCTCCCACTATTATAATGAACCCTGAAAATCTTATAAATGGTGGCTTTGAGGGCTTAAAACAACAGCAGGACGTGTAATTGATGGATTGTTGTATTCTCTGTGATTTTTAATGCCTAACTTAGTTAACTACAGGCGCTTAGAGATTACAGAAAGCCCGTATTCTTACCTTCAGGTAACACAGAGTATATGTCAGATTAAATAATTCTACTTGTGCTTCTGCGATAGTATCAAGGTGTTAATTTGTTGTATGTTGGTTGTGCTGTTTTTTTTTTGCATCTCTTTGCAGGTGGTGAACCAGACTGAAAATGTTTTATCATTGTCTCCCTTTTTCTTTCATCCTTTCTCCTTTTTTTTCTGTTTTTCCTTTCCTGTTCTACTTACATTACAGTGTCCATATGATCTGTAAAACTCCCTGCATCATTATGATAAAGCAATTTATATGTACAAAACAAGCGGAACACTATGGCGATAGCCCTACTGCTCCACTACTGTTGGGCTCTGTTTGGCATCAAGACAATTATTCTTATTGCCACATCGCCAGACTGCACACTTAAAAAAAACAACAAAAAACAAACAACAGAAACATTTGAACATTCATATTGCATTGAAAAGATTAGCATGAAAAAAAAGCCTAAGTTAGGTCTTATTCCAGTGTAAAGGGGTCTTAAGCATCACCTTTGACCTCAGACAGTATCTGGGCAGCGGTGAGGAAAACGGATGAAAGGAAGAACATCATGAGAACCAAGAGAAAAAAAACTTCTTCTCCTGGAGCCAAATATATTTACATTTTAAAATGGTGTCAAAGTTATAGATCCTTAAGGATAAAATCCAAAATTAAAGAACAATGGCTTGAAATAATTAATACCTTCTTCATTTGAAAAGTGAACAATATTTAAAATTTATAGAAAAAAAACAAACTGAGCTGAAGGCAATAGAAGCAAAGTAAATTTCTTTAAAAAAAAACAAAAACAAAATATGAGATATTGATCTGTTTATTATAATAGCTAAAACATTTGAAAAAAAAATATGTTAAAGTTTAAACAATATATGTTGCATTAAAAATAAGACCGATTTCCTACCCATAAAACTAATGTGTTCATTAGTTTATCAATGCTGGTCCTTTTGAATTTAGTTCTTCCACAGTTCTGCATCAGCTTGGTTTGTAGCCCTGATGAAAGCAAACAAAGACATTGAATGAGCTGAGAAACAGCAATTATTGGAGATTAAAAATATATATATAATGAATAATACCTGCAAAGATGACCATTCCAAAGCACCACTCGGTGTTTCTGAGAACACAGCCTCTTAGAAGCATCTTTTCATTATCCAAAGAGTATTTATTGTTTTTCCAGTACAATGTTCCTGTGAATTTATCCAACTTGTTGTTTGGTGGTTCACAAATAACTTCTCCTGAGGAGAGACAACAAAACGAAAGGATACAGCCAAACTTATCACATTATAATGCTGCCTTAATATAAAAACACTTGCAGCGTCTCACCATCAAAGTCCATTAGTTTTGAAACATCTCCCAAATCTGAGGTCACACTCAAAGCCTGACGGACTTTCAGATTTGTCTCACTGTTTGAGAAAAAATGGCCAACCAATCTGTTAGTTTACTTCAATCTTCACGTCAGGCTCTGTTTTATTTGGGATTTTCTTACTACAGTTTATATAAGGGAAGCAGGACTCACCCATCCAGCTCTGCAGTCTCAATATAGCACAGGCCATAAGGCTCGCTGCTACATAGTAGAAGAATGTCTGCCTGTGAGTAGATCCAAATCAAACTCGGTGGTCAGTGAAAGTCAGCGGTGAAACAAGCCAATAAGTCAATCTGGATAGCAGGAGCTGCAGCAATGCTCTGCAGCTTGGCCATTTTAATTTTTTTGTGATTTTCCTACTATTTCACCTAATGCATTACTGTACATTCTATCAATCTTTCACTTAACATTCCAATAAAATCAATGTTTATGGTTGAAAGGTGAAATAATATTTTTTTTAAAGTTATCTTAAAAAAAGTGTTTTCTACTCACGGCAACAAATTGATTGTTCTCAAGTTTGATAATGTCGCCCACTTGCACATTCATCCATTTCTCTCTCTGTAAACTTTAACAGATAAAGATCCACAGTGAGTGGATGTTTTTAAATGGTTTGCAGCAGTTGTTGAAAGGGGATCTGAATGAAGTACCTTCCTTTGGTGAGAACCAGAGACTGTCGGTTGTTGACTTTCTGGTCACTTTTGTGTCGAAACTGAAATTTTTAAAAGATGGGATCATTTTTACAAAGCAGTTCTTTTGGATTTCTCATGATAAAATGAGCCATGAGGGAAATAGTAGCACCTACATAGTCATCAGTGGCATCTTTGACAGCCGTGATCACCAGCACCAAAACCAAAGGCACAATGGTTGTGAACCAAGACAGAGAAGAGATTTCTGGAATCAACTGTGGAGAAAATCTGTATGAGTCTCTGCGCCTTAACATAAGCTTCATACCATCTACTATAATGTGAAGAAGGTTTACCCAACCTGAAGTATCAGCAACACAACAAAATAAGCATTGGCCACTCTCTGGAACTGCTCAAACAAGTTGATGGGCAGGAAGGTGAAGATGTTGTATTTCGAGGTCTTAATGTGATTGTTCTGCACAACAAAATACAAATAGAAAAGAAAAAAACAACCAGAAAGGAAATCCAACTGTTGGTAAAGTGAGAAGCAGAGACTAATACAATTGTGAGGTCTCCTTACAGCATATGAGAACTTCTCGTTGTATTCCCGTGCATTGGCTTTAACACGCCGTTCTTTCTCTGCAATCACAAACAAGTTAAACATGCAATGCTCTCCAACTTTTTCCTCATATGTCTGGTCAGGAGTTTACATACATTGTTATACATTATAGATACACATATAGCATAGAGAGTCATTTCAGATTAATATGGAGCTTTTAATTACCTTTGTTATGTTTTAATGAGTGTTAATTTGTTTGTTTGTTTTCAAAATAACTCGAAAAGTATCAGGTGGATTTTTCTCAAATATTCACTGAAGGGGTGTAGTATAGCCATTGACAAATGATAAAATTTTGGTGATGATCTGGGTCCGGTGTGAAGGTGGAGGTCACAAAATGTCAGGGAAATGTCCTGTTTGGCGGAGGTCTGCGCTCTCCGAGGGGTTTACTAGTTCAATTATGCATTTGATATGTTTTTTTTTTAAATGTTGAGATCAGGACTTTGGAAATCCAATACTGGAAAAAAACGTTGTAAATTCTCAAAGCTTTTTTTTTATTGAGACTGTTATCTTGCTGGAACAACTGGTTCCAAGTTTCAATTATCTGACCCAAACCATCAGCTTCTGATGGAAGAAAAATGGTTGGGCCAATGCTAAAGTTGGTCATATACGTAGTAGAAAATAATAGACCCGTGGTGTTATTTTCAATAGTAAAGCCATTTTAGCATCATTGCCTGCTCCAAATCTGAACACCATAAAGCAATGATCCCCAAATCCCTGGTACTAGTCCGTCTATCATTTGGTACTGGGCCACAAAAAAATGTAAAATAACTTCAATTATTTCTGACTGATTCATATTCCGAGTTTGAATGTTGTTTTATCTTGGAAAATGACTGGATTCACTCTGTTAGGTCTGTCTATATAACTGTGTTCGGATTCGTCGGCTGCTTCCTGCTCAGGCTGGATTTGTCGGCCGGTTACGTCATAGCACCGCGCCTCGGCCTGTTCGGATTGCTAGACTCCTTTGTACGCGGTTGACAAAGGCAGCCTTCATTTGGCCCGTTTTGAAGGATGGTTCCCGTGTATCCTATGCAGCCTTGGTTTTCCCGTGATACATTGTGAGTCCAAACCACCCGGCTACTTCGTGCTCTAAGGAAAGGGAAAATGACGACAAACAGTGGTGAATCGTGTAAATGCAGCTTAATATAATAAAATTAAGTAAATAGTTCCATATGAAATAAATGAAAATATATGTTTTAAAATGTTACAGAGTGAGATATGTGGCGGTAATGTTTGGTTTATTGAGAGGGGTTATTCAGCGACTTTATTAATGGGTTTGGCTGGTATTTAACCTCAGATTCCAATTATCTGTGCAGTGAACAACAGATCTGATGTCTGTGACTACGGTTCTGCTGCTGAAGCTCATCAACGATAAAATTAGCAACAGAACATTAGTTAGTAGTTCGGCATCCATTCTTTGCCTGATTTGTGTATCAACTGTCACGGTTGCTAGGTGACAGAGCATACGTGGAGTGAGGGACGGTGAAAGCCGGAGCAGGCTGGACCTGTTTGAATCCAGAGCCATAAGTCTTACGGCCTCCTTATTTTCACGGTACTAGGAGGGCCCAGCCCAGGTAGACCGGGTCCTTAGAAGACGCAGCCCATGAAATCAAACAGACAGTACAACTCACTGTCGACTTATGTTGGCCATGAAACCACAGGTCACCTGATACCTTCCACTTTAAACCCCCAATTTAAAGGTAGGAAAAACAACTATTAACTAAACTTCTTAAGAAAGTTTCTTTGGGAATTGGAAACGGTCCAGGGATTACTCCAGTAAGTACAATTATCCAATTATCATTATTGGAGGATAATAATGCTGTTTTTATGCTGGGCTTATTTTATTTTGATGTATCTGCTACAGATCTGTCCGTGAACTTTTTGATGTCATGATGGGCACGTCCACATTTTAACCATCATACTCAATACTGGAGTCCCACAGGGCAGTGTTCTAAGTCCAGGACATGCTGCACACCTATGGCTCCAACACCATCAAATTTATGGTTGATACAACTACTGTGGTGCTGATGATGAAGCAGCACCATACAGCAAGGAGGTAAAAGAACTGGTGACCCGATGCAGGGAAAACCACCTCAAACTCAGCACCCAAAAAATAAATAAAAATTTCCACTGGCTTCCACAAGTTGAGGACACCAGCACGCAACCTGAGAATCAACTGGGAGAAGATGAAGTGGTTAGAAGTTTCAGGTTTCTAGGGAATCACATCTCAGAACACCTGGGCGGAACTGTGAACACTGTCAACATTAGTAAAATACCTTTTGTTTCTGACACTAAGGAGTATCAAACTCTCTTTACCTCTGCAGGAAATCAGCACCATGGCCACCGTACCATGGAGAGAGTGCTGGCCTATGGATGTATAATGCCATATGACAGCTGCACTGCACCCAAGAAGAAACAACTGCAGTGGGTCAGCAAGACCCCTTTGTGGATCATTGGCTCCCCACTCCCACGCTTAGAAGAGATGTTGTTTGCCATTCTGATTCTGCCAGCATGATGTCTGGAAGACTAAGTCATGCCAGCACCGCATCAAAAGACTTAAGAACAGCGTTCTGTGTCGGAGCAATGGTGGATGCAGGCGTTCAGCCTGCAGGTGGAGGGTAACTAGTTCCAGTTCTGTCACCTCAGTAGTTACATCCTAGGGCAAGACACTTCATCTGCATTACCAGAGGGCCCCATGGTGCCTCGCTTCTGTCAGTGAGCCCCAGGGCAGCTGTGGCTGTAATGTAGCTTGCCACCATCAGTGTTTTAATGTGTGAGAATCAAGTGTAAAGTCCTTCTAGTGGATAGTGTCACAGTTTTGGTGGAGGTTTGTTAGAGGATAGGAAAAACTGGACACCCAGCGAAGAGACAGGAATAGCTTCAAATAAATATAATACCGTGGATAAATATAATCTAAAGATAAAATGTGGACATCAATGAAGAAAAGGCCGGACAAAGACTGATCTAACTCACAGGAAATAAACGTAAAAAGATAACTGAAAGACACCAAGGGAAAAAAACTTAGATGAAATGTTAACAAGATAAACAAGAGTAACTGAATAGCAAAAAGTAAAAACCTGAACAGAGCAAAAATCCAAAAAAGCAGACAGTGACGGATAGTTGATGACACATCGTCTGCATCATTATCTTTTTAAGTTTATATAATAAAGTTGCTTTGAAAGGTTCACAGAATTTAAATAGCATTTGGGAAGCAGAAAAAAACATGTTTGACCAGCTGCTTTATTCAATTTTATAAACATTACAATCTCCTCAAAAAATCCAGTTGTATCTCCAGCTGTTAAACATATTCTGACGTAAAGTAAACATGTGTTTGTAGATGCAGTTTTGAGCCTACAATAGGAGCTTCATATCATCAGACACCATCATTTGGGAGCAGTTTTGAATAGCTGACTTCCATCTCAAGTGTTTTTTGTACCATATTGATTTATTATCTCATATCCCAAATATTGTTTGAACTGGTGATTCAGAAATTTGAGGATGACCTTTCTTCCAGGAAAATTTATTCTTTAGAAAATTCCTTAATAAGAGAACCGAAGCTGTTTTACAGCAGATATGAAAACTATTAGTCTTTATTATGGGTTACTCCAAGAACACTTCTGTTTTAGATAAAAGTACAATAAATTGAGGTATAATTAAATACTGATAACAAGTTCAGGTTTTCTCATGATAAAACCAGCACCTCACAAGATAAGAAATAGCCAAGGAATATTTTTGTAAAAAAAACTATTTATTAAAATGTTATAATCTGAGAAAATTCAAGGTGCAAACCAAGCTGTTACTTCATCAAAACTTTAACATTTACTGAAAATAAACTGCTTGCTTTTAGATTTTTTTGTCTTTATACTTTAATGTTTCATAATTTTAAAATCATAAAATAAATCTTATCAGATCTAAATACATTTTTTCAAACCACTATTTGTTGTTTATTTTTATAATAATTCATGAAGGGTACAAAAAGATATCCAAAACATTTTGGCCAATGTTAGAAACTTAAAGTACTTCCTTTTCCACACAAACATATTATTACTGCCTGAGGTGCAGAATAGAAAGACCCAAGACCAAACACCAATCACAACCAAAACAGTATATTCCTAAGGAGTAAAAATAAGGTTTTGAGGTGGCCTTAGTCAAAGCCTGGTCTTACTTGTATTAAAAAACACCCTCAATGAAAACTTTACATGTACTTAAGTAATAAAATAATAATAATAAAAAGAGATTTAAAATGTAGCATTTGGATTGCCTGAAACATGCAAGCCATATTTTTTTCCAGCAGTGTAGATTTTATGTCTGTGGTTTAATGAGATTTCTTTTAAGCTCAGCTTTTTTAAAACACCCCACTGACTTGATCTGTGTTCAGTATTTGGCAACACAAAGCTGAAGAAATGCCTGTGGCATCTTGAACTTGTTTCTACCTGCAAATCTTTTCCAATAATCTAGTAAGTATTTCACTATTCATCATCCTTTGGGTTCCATTAAGGGTCATTATCATGCTCTAGCTTGTCTTCTTATGTCTTAAAAGGACCAAATCTAAGTCAGAAACAGCAGCTGCAACTTTACAAGGCCTGGAGAAACCCTGTGATAGTCCTGCTCTGGTCAGACAAGGTTAAATGCTTGTTTAATTATGTATCACATACCTGCAGCAAGCAGCAACTGGACAGATGATCTCACACACTGACTGAGCTCATCCAGCTATCACTTACCAAAGTTATTCATTATTAAACAACTGATTTACTTGTTCAGACACTTTGGGCTGCTTAAGCATTGCATTTAGATTGCACAGTTTATATTTCCATGATGTAACCATTTTCTTTTTGAACTTCTGAACATCTTTCTTCACTAAGCAACTTCATTTGACATCTGCAAGTTTGAAAAGTTCACAGTGAAAAGATTTGGGAAATGCCGATGTGTTTTGGAATGTATTTTCTTCCCAGGAAGCGTTAAAGGTTCATTTCATTATGAGCAGTTAGAAGGCAATAAGATGACACATCCCCAAAGAACTAGAGTGAGATTTCAAACACACCAATAAGGGGGGATTTCTCAATGTGATCTGATTCTTTATGCAATAACTTAGGCAACACATACGCAAAAACAATAGGACAGAATATGCTTAAATTTCCACATTATTTCATAGGGGATGTTTTATAACCACATTATCAGAAAATTTAACAGAAAGTTACTCTTCATCTGCAATGGCTCATTTGTGAAAGGTGCATTATGAATACATTTTATTTGCTAACTAATTTTGACCATAACTGGGTCCTTTAATTGTATGCCATGTTTTAGCATGGATCTCTCCTTGTTTGTTCCATACAGGAGCATGTTGTATTCAGCAAAGAAAAAAAAAAGGAATCGGTCTGTTTTTCTGAATTAACAAGATATTTTTTACAAAAATAAATACAAATGTTTTGCTTTTGTGAATTAACGACATAGTGCTGCTGTGATTTCATAGAAGATGTTCTGTTGCAGATTTCTAAGCCAGAAACGCCTTTCCTTCAGATAAGCTTCAATGTGTCCCGTTTGTTGAGTATAACTCATTTTTACTTTATTTTGGAATTGAGACACTGGGAAATCCTCTTGCATCTTAGTTATGTAGATGTGATCACTATTAGTTTGTCGACTTTGCAAAGACACCTGCACATTGGGTGCTACTCAGGGTACGATTGTTTACCCCCTCCCTCTTCTTTTCATAGTTTAGCTGGTTGATTCTGAATTTATTTTTAATTAAAGTGATCTCGTTAGTTTAGTAAAACACAACGTTTTACTATTTTTTTCCAACAATTATCCTGCTAATTCAGAAAATCTGAACATTTTTATTTATTTTTTACAAAATAATTATCTTGTTAATTCAGAAAAACAGACCAATTTATTTTTTCCGAAGTGAATAGGCCTCTGTAGTTCCATAAAAGGACTGCTATTTTGTTTTTGTGCCGCACTTATAATATCAGTTTCCCCTAATCTAGCCATAGATTAACAAAAGCCCGTTAATCTAAAGAAACATTTCTTTCATTTTTTTGTCAGGATAAAGAATAAACACAAGTGTGTCTTACCAACATAAGTATTTCTCCTCCAGATTGGCATCTTTTCCTGGGACCTTCCCAGAATTTTCCTTGAAGACACATGGAGAAGAAAAATGAGAAAAAGAAACAGCGCACAAAGCAAAGTCCACTGTTTTGATTCTCAAACAATCAAATACAGAGGAGAAAATCCCCAGCCTATGCGTTTCCCTAACAAAAGATCCCAGGTGAGTAGAACAGACTTAGCAGCTCTGCAAGGAGTTTCCATGGTTTCTGTCTATTAGAAGGGATTCAAATGAATGAATGCAACTGTTTTATAAAATGGGTCTAAATGCAGACCATGCATGCTCAGTCTGTCTGGTCTTACCTTGTCCAACTTTGTAGCAGACACACTCTTGTGTTGTCTCCATGAATCCTGCCAGTCTTTAGAGACCATCTACTTATTCCAAGCGACGCATTCCGCACATTTCCTCACATGTTCTGTCTGCTTCCTGAACCATCAGCACAACCAGAACCAGCTCGGTTGGACTGGTGTGGTGGCTGCTGCTAAGCTGAGCTCCGTTGAGTAATAAGCGGCAGAGCAGGTTGGGACGCTGCAGAAGATGTGGGGATGGTGCAGGCAGAAAATCCGTCCCATTCCCCTGAGACTCGTAATCTGGGGAGAAACAGGAGAGCAGCGAGGAATCAGGGAGGTGCGGCTGCTGCAGGAGATCTCAGCGGGGGAGGGAAGGAAGTCTGCTCCTACATCTAGCATTGCTTCAAACACATTTAACATGATTCACATAACGTGTATTTGTCATCTCGTGAAAATATGAAAAACAAACCATAAAATTCAATGTTGCCAAAAATATGAATTTAATTTATTAACTGCATTAAAGGCTGCATCTGAATAAAAGGAATTGCGACTTTGTTAAATGTTTGTATAGATGTTAAATTAATAGGTTAAAATAGTATTTATTTATTTTTGTGTTTTACTTTCTTTCCCTTTTCCTCCTCAAGTTTTGGTCTCTCTGGATGTAGCGCCCTCTCGTGATGCTTATAGATAATGCAGGGAGTCAAACAATGTAAACTGCTTGGAGCAGTTTGTATTGCAGCTGCCATCTAGGAGAACAAACAAATACAGCGAGATATGAAGAGAAGTGTGTCCATATAAAAGATGATTTAAATAGCTGTTTAATTCTGTATAAATGTATCACTTATGATGTTTATTGTTTATCTAATTTTTTTGTCAGAATAAAAGATCAATATATGTAATTGAATGTGAATATATGTGAATATATGTGAATGAATATATTTCAGCAGCAACAATTTAATTAAAAAAATCCAGTTTTATGGGCTGAATTTCCCTGATGCTGTGCCTCCTGTTCTCCCTCATCTCTTTCATACACGCTAGCTATCTTTTAGCATGAAATCTTCTCATCTTCACCACTTATCCTAGCATCTTTTTTTTCTCATCTTCCCTTTTTTCTATTGTGCTTTCAATGGCCTCCTTTAGCTGTGACATTCTTTGCCTCTTATTCTTCCTTCCTCTAATCTCACAGTATTTTCTTCTCATCACTCACTTTTTGCCAAGGAAACTAGAAATGTCTCCACCTTTAAATTGAAATTTTAACCTTAACGAGCAAGAATCATACTTTGGAATAATTAGCCCACTTATTACAATAATAAATAATATGAAGCCAGAAATAATTTATCCCATTCACACAGGTCCCACAAGTAGTTCCACTAAGAAATATTGTTTTCGTGGCAGCTGTTTTTTTTAATTTTTTTTATTTTGTATTGTGTGTAATAGAAAATTGTATATTACAGTACAGCATATGTTTTGGTAAATATTTAGTTTGAAAGCGGTAAGGGGCTTTTGAGCAAACAAAACATTTTTTTATCACAGGTATTTTGAATTCACAAAAGTAATGTGTGGTTCTTCAGGTGGATCCAGTTTAAATCAGGCAGGCAAAGACGTCTAGGTGAGCCTTATTTTGTTAATGAATAATAAAATAAAATTTACAGCATGAATCTGAACAAGCATGGCATGGAAAACATTTTAAACCAGAGAGGAGTGGATGGCACTGATCCGAATAAGAAACAGAGAGAACAGGTGGCCGGGATGAATTCGATTAGCAGAACAAAAGGTAGATCCAATAAGCGATTGCATGATGGCAGCGATGGAGAGAGAGAAGAAAGGGATAATGGAATCAGATATATCTTAAAACATAATCTAAGTAAACTAATAGAACATAACTCAACATAAAATGAACCATAATAAGTCTAAACTAAAGAGAAGCATTAGAATAGAAACATAGAGAAGTAAGTTACTATGGAACAATTTAAATAAAAAATGACAGAATATTACAAAACCTAAACAACAAGAGAAACACTGAAAAAGATGAATCCAAATAAAAAACAAAAATCGAATAAATCTTTCAAAAGTATAAATCCTTTTACACCTACCTCACATTTTGCACCACTTTGTATCCATCTAGTGCAAATATAAAAGTAAACTAGACTACCACTGCTTTTCATAACAAAATACGGAAAACTTTCAGAAGCGTTAAAGAGTTTTTCAAGGCGTAATGTATCTTGTTTTGTGTGCAGTAGAATAGGCTTGGAATAATCCCTGTACTGTGACATAAATAAACAGGTGTTCAGAGGGCAAAGCAAGACCTAGAGGGAATATATGAGCACCTGATGCTGTTTTTATAAAGGGGTCACTGCTCTAATGAATAGGAGTGTTTATTCATCCAGGGTTGTTGAAACAGTCTATACATCTGTAGAGTCCAAAATGTTGGATCAACCAAGGTAAGGGAAACTAAGGTGAACGGGAAGCACATTTCACTTGACATTAAGGAATTGTATTTTTGCATCAAAGAAAAGTTAATAGACATTGTAGATCTATTTGTGTATAAATAACAGAATACATGTATTTTCTATGCACGATAGAGGGACTAGTAAAACCAGTGTGATCAGTGCAAATAAGCTGAGTCATGGTGATGAGAAGACATTCAGCAGATGCCTCAGAATGCGATCTACAAATAGTACAGTAGTTCTAGTTAATCATTACCACTGGTAAACTATACTATCCAAGTTCTGACATGAAAAACAATGATTTTTCCTTTGTACTAAAGTAAATAAACAAATAAATATAATTTATTATGTTTTATGCATAAAAATAAACAGGACGAACCTGAGAATGCCAGAACTCAAAAACCAACATGGCTCATATATCATACATGATGAGGCTGCTTAATTAAAAGCCTCACTTGCACGTTTTTTAGCTTCTATTTTCTTGAGTCTCTCTCCATTCCCTGCTACAACAGCTTTGCTGGAGAACAGGTTAAAAGAAGTTAAAACATATACCAGTATTTCAAGAAATGTGAATAAGTGAATAAATCTAATTAGCATATAACTGCTGATTTATGTACTCTAATATGTTGTATTCAAAACAGTGACACAAAGTATTGCAGAACCTTTACGATTTATGATTTGCAGTTCAAATTACCAAACAGTATCACATTTATCAGGAGTTGGTGGATCTATAGAACTATTTTTATGTTTTTTTTAAGAGCAAACTATTAAGTAATAATAAAACGGCAACTTAGACGAACATAGGAGTTGGTTTCGTGTAGAACAAATTTGCCAACTGCATGCTAGCACCCCCTGACCTTTTTTGGGATCTCAAGAGCGATTAAAGACTAAAAGCAAACCTCAACAAATGAGCCATCTGTTCATATATAATTGGGCATCTCAATAATCTAAACCAAACAGGCAAAGATTTGATCTAGATTTAACATGCAAAGTTATATATTTTAAGAATTTATTTCAGTTATTTCAGCTGATCCTAAATTAGATGTAATTGTCTGCTCACTATTTGTTCCTATTTCATTCTTAATAATATTGTTGACACTTGTTATGTTATTATTATATTATTGTTCGCAGCACAGACTGAAGAAAAGTCCGCGGGTTTCCGCCGTCTATCTAAGATTCAGTCAAAGAAAAAGGACAATGTTTGGATTATATTGTACACATAACCTGCTGTGGTTTGGGTTTCAAATGTCAAAGGGATGGACATCGCCTACGGTTCCACCTATTTTGAAACTGTCCTCAAAACAACTTCAGAGTTAAACAGCTGCAGCATGACTGTCAAATTGCCGTCCACAATCAGAACAGCTGATTTTTACACGTTGCAGAGAAGATAAATGTGTTTTATGGTTTGTTAATTTAAAAGCTTAACGTTAAATTCACGGTTTCCAACTACACTTTTATGCTTGATTGGTCAGACCTTTGAAGAGGCGGGATAAAGGCATAAAACTGCACTCTGATTGGACAAGGGCTTTGAGGGGCGGGATGTACTAGACTCGTATTACGTAGCGTTCGGGACGTGCAGAGCTATTTTGCTGCTGTTCCACCAAGGAATTAACAGGAAGATTTTAATCCATCGGAGGTTGTTACTCTTGTCGAAATTGGCGGTCAGAACAGGCGGTTAGCAATCCCTGCTGTTCAGGTAAGAGTCTGGCTCTTTAGCTTACGGTCTAGCCTAATGTCCTCCAGTGTGTGTTTGTGTACAGGAATGATTGTTATGAGGACGGTTGACTACGCAGTATGCACCTACTTGGGGTCACTCCAGGACTGTTTTCTCCTACTGTACCCCAGTTAGGTTACCGTTTACACCGGTGTGTGTTTTACAAGGCTGTTTTCTTGTGTTTACTCGGTATTATATTCCTATTCATCTTATAGAAAACAATTAAAATACATTATTTAAATTCACAGTTGAAAGAAATGTACTCTTGTTGTTAGTTATGAAGAATTTTGCACAATCTGTTATGTTTTGTTAAGGTTGCTGTGGTTCTACTGTATGTAATAATATCTGTGGTTTTTAAAGCCACAACCAAATCTATTGTCACACGAGTCTTGGCATTTGATTCATTTGTAAAAAGAAAACAAATAAAGAGAAACTATGTGGAAAAAGTTACCTGAATGGGTTATTGATTGTAACTGTTCCTGTCATTAAATAAACAAGTTGCCTCCTCCTTTCTGTAGGAAATTTGAGGTGCCAGCAGCAAAACAGGAAGTGCATTTTTTTCTGCAAGATTTTATGAGTTGGAGGCCTAGACTGCTTTGGTGAATTGTTGCTTAACAGATGTGCTTTTTATTTTTTCATAAATGATCAGGCTCAGAATGGCTTCCCTTTGTCGTCGTCTGAGGCTTTGCCACCCCACAGGCATTGCTATCTCTCGTCTCCACACCACCAACCGGGTCTCTGCCAAGCAGCACTACAAGATGTTGGTCCTTGGAGGAGGAAGTGGGGGCATTTGTATGAGCTCACGGATGAAGAGATTGTTTGGGGCAGAAAACGTGGCTGTTGTGGAGCCATCGGAGGCAAGGACCCTAATCGTTAAGTTTAAAAAGTAATATTCAGTATTGTCTTAATGTTTTTTTTTATTTTTTTTCTTCCAGGTGCATTATTATCAGCCAATTTGGACCCTCGTTGGAGCCGGAGCTAAAACTGTTGCCTCATCGGCTCGTCCCACTGCCAGCGTTATGCCGTCTGGTGTTAAGTGGGTGAAATCCAAGGTTCAGGAAATAAACCCAGACAAAAACAGTGTCGTTACAGAAGACGGGACTGAGGTGATTAAACACTACTCAAATGTTACCTGGCAGAGTCTTTTGGTAAACTCTTAAGGTTGGCAGGATTTTGAAATTAGCCCTAAATTATCCTTTTGTTCTCTACAGATATCTTATGAATATTTGATAGTGGCTCTTGGCTTGCAGCTCCATTATGAAAAGGTAAGATCTTCTCTCTTTTACTTCAGATAAATGGAATTACATTGAGGGCTGGTCACTTCATCTGTTCACTATCTTGCTATTTTGATGTGTTCATACCTGAATTTTTCATACAACAAAAGGGAGCAGGAAGTTACACATATTTTTATTGTTTGATCAGGGGTCATAATCTTTTCTACTTCATAAAATCTAACTGGCCTCGCGTGGAGGAGCGTAACCAGAGTCCATGGAAAGCACATATGAGTAAAATTATTTTTGCATTTTAATGATAATATTCATAATTTATCAAATTATTTAACTATCAGAGAAGAAAGCTTATATCTTTCAAGGGTGTAATTTATTTATTTTTTTCTTGATGATGGCTTTCAAACCCAAAGTTCAACAATTTGGAAGAGAACCGACGTTCTTTTAAATCAACATCGAACCATCTTACTTGGACAAAGAAGAGACTGCAGTGTTTTATCAGTGGACCAAACGTCTCTTTTTAGATGGAAGTAAATGTTGCATTTTGTTCAGGTTGCTTTGACCTAATTTTCAGTAGGGTCTTAAGAACCAATTAAATTTTTTTAATGTAATATTTAGATATTCTAAGATAAAGAATTTGAGTTTTCTTCAGGTGTAAGTCATGATCTTCAACATGGACAGAAATAATTACTCAAAATATATCAATCTGTGTAATGAATCAATAAAAAAAGATTCACCTTTTAAACATGATTATAGATGTAAAATAACTTTTGGTTAATTCATTAATTTTTTAATAATCTGTTCCCTTTCTTTTGAAATGGTCAGTTTGTGGATATAATGTTGATGGATTTATGGCCCAGCATACGTAATGCATAGGTACAAAATGGTTGCACCAATTGTGGTGAAGTAATAACGAGTCTTGTTTTTGTTTTGGTAGATTAAGGGCTTGCCAGAGGCATTTGAGCATCCAAAAATCGGATCAAACTACTCTGTCGAAACTGTGGAAAAAACCTGGAAGGCCCTGCAGGACTTCAAAGAGGGCAATGCTATTTTTACTTTCCCAAACACTCCTGTGAAATGTGCCGGAGCTCCACAGAAGATCATGTACTTATCAGACGCCTACTTAAGAAAGGTACCTCATCTTTGGGATGTAACGATGAAGTTTTAAAATGTCAAGTTAGGTTTTTTTATTTTATGAACACACTTCCTTATTTATGTATTTAAGACGGGGAAGAGGGCAAAGGCCAACGTGATATACAACACATCACTACCAGTGCTCTTTGGGATCAAGAAATACGCCGACACGCTGTGGGACATCGTGAAAACCCGCGACCTGCAAATAAACCTCCGACACAACCTGATCGAAGTGCGGCCAGACAAGCAGGAAGCTGTGTTTGAAAATCTCGACAAACCAGGAGAAACCAAAGTGTTTGAGGTAACTGCCTCACTCTTACACTTTACACCTTGCTAACCTTTAGAAATGGAGTCCTTTCTGATTTATCCTGAGGATTTGGCTTTAAATTCCTCTTCTTTTTTTTTTTTAACTAGTATGAAATGCTTCACGTTACACCACCGATGGGGCCCAGCCTTGTGGTTAAAGGCAGTCCACTCGCTGATGAGATTGGCTGGCTGGATGTAAACAAAGAAACACTTCAACATAACAAATATCCAAATGTGTTTGGGATTGGAGACTGCACCAACCTTCCCACCGCCAAAACCGGAGCTGCTGTCGGTAAGTGACTGCTGTGATCATAACTACTGAAAACTGCTGTGGGGCTGCATGCAGGCATCTTTTGTAAACAATTCGAATTTTCTTGGTGTTTTTTTCATATACTTTAATCTTCAAAACCTTTGTTTACATTGCATCATAAAGACATTAACAAAGCCTAAATCAGATTAGTGTTACTGTTTTTTTTATGTTATCTCTTAGGCCACATCTTTGCATTCAGGCATCCTTATCTCTGGGAATAATAATGTGATTATATTTTATGAATGCAATATAAATCAGTCAAACCCTGTATGTTTAGGTAATTAAGATTCCCCTGATTACAGGTAGTAATCTAGGTGTTAAATCGAGGCAGTGGTGGTGCAGTAAAGTGGACACTTTATCCCTCTGTACACATTCACTGTAAACAACATGTGGTGTTTCCAGGGAGAATTCAGCGCTCCCTCTTTTTACAGCATGCATTTTTTAAAGTTTTAAAGTTAAGTTTAAGATTTTTAATCTTGGGGTCTGTAATGAGAATCGAGGACAACATAAGGACGTTCACTCAGGTTTCAGTGACTTAATAAAGGCGAAGTATTGACCAGTCATTAAAATGATGTTGAGAGTCTGGATGGATTTTTTTGTCTTTTTATATTTAGATCTGTGCTGATTGTTAGCTGATGAATACAACAAATGTTTGTCTGTTATTTTTATATCAGGTCCAGTTTACTGTGAAGTTGCTCTTTAATCTGTAACAGCACAATACTGTGACAGATTATCTGTCCTGTAGGAGCTCTATAAGGAACAGGGTGTTGCACATGAGGTTGGGAAATGAAACCAAAAGAAGGCTGCAGTCTCATGACCTACATGTAGTGTGGACTTGGATTGCTTAGTTTGATCCAATTTAGGAGGGAGAGAAATTCCTGAAAGTCATTATCTCTGCCAGATCTCAGATCTTTTGTTTGAATTTTACCCTTTGCAGTCCTTATCTGCTGTTATTAAAACTGTAAATTCTCCTAATGGAGTCTTTACCTGCGATTGGACCCGTCTGATCCAAATGGTTACAGACTTTTTACAGGCAGCCTCTCTTCATGATGGCAGGAATGTTACAAGGACGCTTGTGTAAGTGGGGAAAACATGTCCTGATCCCAAACCAGTTTTGCTTTTTGCTGAGTCATTGTTACACTGAAAGAAAAGCTCGTTGCATCGTAGGAAAAAGAGTCACCTAAAGGCAGCGTAAGGAGGTCAGGGGAAAGTTTTGTTTTTTTGTTTTGTTTTGTTTTTTTTGTTACACTCAAGATATAAAGAGTAAAACCAGCTCACATTGTAAAAGCGTTTCCTTTTTCCACATTGCATAACAAAACCTTCCTTTTTATGTTAATTTTTATTGTATGTGATGGATAAACAAATTAATGCTGATAATTCTTTTTTTTCTTTCTACAAATAGAAATCTGAAAAGTGTGGCTTGTGTGTTTATTTGGACCACCTTACAGCTGCAAGCCTGTGGGGGTTTGTCTCTACCAGTGCATGTTTCTGTCTGCCCAGGATTAAACTCATACCAATTGTCTTGATTCAAGGCTCAGTCAGAAAAGATAGAGGGTCCCTCAAGATTTCGAGAGGCGATTGGCGACGACCTCATGATCAGAAATCGTAGGTCGTAAGAAAATACCTGTTTGATGTTTTGGTCGAGGCTCGTGAGTCAATCACATGTTGAAGTGGTGACACAACTAGAGTGAGAACTATTTCCTCTGAGATTTTCACACTACAAGTGCAAAACGAAAGCAGAAGTTCCTTCTTCTTTTTCTGCTACTAGCTACCTCTATTATTGCGTTGCGTGTCGGGATTGTTCAAGACCCCGACCTGTGTTTGAGGACTTGCAATGTGAGTAGTCAGGTCGCATCCGGACGTCAGTTCTTACAGTTTGAGGACATAGATCGCAAGCGGTGAACTTTTCAACTCTGTGTTTGATTCGCACTATTTAAACGCAATATTTTTGACGATTCAAAAATGTTGCACAGTGTGTCTCAGGCCTAAACTATGAGCAGCTTCCCTGCTGCTGCAAGAGAAGACATCTTATCAGTTTGGTGCTGTGGCTATCCTGTCTCCCATGTGGATAAACCGGAGGGCACACAGTATTCTGTAGAGATGGGCTGATATAAAGGCCAGCTGATTTATTTATTTATTTTCCTTTTTTTTTGTCATTTATCATGATACATGCATGAGTTTGTTGATTCATAAGTACATTAAGCAGTAATTACGCATGCACTGGCATTGGCTCCATTTGCCTGGTTATTATTTTCTTAATTCAGGTGCATATTTGTAATTACTTTTGTGATTTTTCATAAAATGTATTTCATGTTGGCCAAAAAATAGTATGTCTCTTCTGACTGCAACTCCTTCTTTAATGTCTTCTTGGTTTGTGGAAAGCTCTAACTGGGACTATTCATAACTGTTTGTAACTCTCCTATTATGGCCTGTAGTTGAAATGCTGTTGGAAGATTTTCCTACCTGAGCTATGAAGCTTTGCAGTCCTCCAGCGCTACCACAGACCTGGAGGTTTCTCCTCTCTGCCTCATGTTTCTGTTTCCAAGTGATGGATTGTTCCACTGTTCACAGCATTGAGTACTATTTCTCTCTGCTTTGTTTCTTGGTCTGCATCATTCTTAATGTGCACAAACGTTTTTAAACGAATCTCTGAGGCCTTTGGAAAGCAGCTGGATTATCCTGAAATTAAATTATTCATGGGGGAATTCAAAGAAAAATGGTCACTTTGGTTTGTGGTGGTTGTAAAATAAAGAACCAATAAAAAGATTTAATGTTTAGAGTTGGAATGAGGAAAGTTTAAGATTTAAAAAATGTATCAGAAGACTCTGTAGTCTATTACAGTGGCATGAGATTTACTAATCTAACTAAAGACATACGGATTGCCTGCTTGTCGGGACTGGGACTCATTGGGCTAAATGTTTATTACATTCTAGGGTGAGGACAATACCAGTCAAAGGTAATTTGTGTTTAATTGCTGCTAATTACTCGATAGTAACTGTAAAAGCGCTAGCAAGCTAACAGAGATTAGCAAGTCAGAGGATTGTTGCCATTGGGTTGGAAAGCTAATCAAAATTTCCATTCTGCGAAGGAAAGTTGCAAAGTGCAGTGGGACTCGGGTGGGATCAGGATCTGGGATGAGCATGATAAATACCGGTGCTTTAATAATCAGATGTGCTGCTTTAAACTTCATATAACCTATGTGCTGCTTTTGAAAGATGTTTCATTGTTGGGCTGTATTTATGCTGTTTTACGGCAGTGTTGTTGCTGCTGCTGAGAAACTCCACCACAGAGTCAGGTTTGCCAGAGATGATCAGTCTGTGGTGTTTACCCGAATACATTGTTTGGACTCGTCTGATAATCCAGTTTATGACCGTTCAGATCTTGGAGCTTTTCTCTTATCTTTCCAGGGTAACTTTGAACTCCAATGGAAAGCAACTGGGTGTGTTTGTTGAAGTCTGGCTTTTGTCCAGCAGCTCTACTATAAAATCCTAAGCGATGAAGTGAGTTTTCTGAAAGATTCTCCTATTTTTACACTCGTATCTCAGGATCAGGTTCGACACAGAGAATCCCGACCTACTAACTTGCTGATTGAGCCAAAAGCTGTCTGTGTGGTTTCAGGTTACTTATATTTCACAGCTATTTAGGTCAGGGTGCCATAGGAAACTGATTGCAAAGAAAATAAATCAGAATAATTCAGCTTAGTTTTTTATTTACAATACATGCTGCATAAAACTGTAGATCCACTTAAAAAAAGATGTTTATTTACTGTACAGCAAAGTGCCTGCTCAGACTTTTAAAGATTTTTTTTTTCCAAGCAGCTGCTTTATGAGCATCAAATACCTGGATTAGTATGTCTGCTTACAATAAACCAGAGCTTTGAGCTCCTCCTGATACCTGTTTAGGTGATGCGTATGATAGATGGAGGACATTTGTCCCTAGCTTGTTGTGGTATTACTAAAGGTTAAATCTCACTACCTTTACAACTGTGTGCCTAATTTAGAGCAGTGACAGCTGCTGGCAGCCGATTGGTTCAATCGTTTTAACAAGCCTCCTGTACTGGGTGATAAATTTAGTGTAAGCTGTAGTTGGAGAGCAGAGTAGCTGGTGTTTTGACAGGCCTGTGATTTCAGGTGCATTTTATTTTAATTTCATAATGATTCTAAATCCTGTTTAACTAAAACGTCCAGATAAAAATATCTGTAAAGGATCACCTAAAACTTAAAGTCCATCCCAAGGATTGCAGCATGCTGTAGCTTTGTTATTGTGTATCTTTATTTCCTGTAGCTTTAACACTACCACAAGCGTTAGAGATGAGTGCTATGATGCACAGTCAGGTGAATAAAACAGGATTTCTCATTAAATTCATGTTATCATGAATAACTATTAATTATTTATTTTATTTTGTGTCTGTGGAAGAGGAAGTGATTTTATTCCAGTTCATTTTCATGTTGCAGGGTCCAGATCTGCTTCGACTTTTAACTTTTTACATTCAGTGTTACGTTTTGCACAAACTTTCCAAACAAGTTTTAGACGCAACTACTCAGAAATACAAACAAAAAAAGAGAACTTGTGATCATTGTCTGAAAATCTCCAAGACTAAAATGGGTTTTTTACTTTTCTTAGACGGGAAAGGTTTCCTCTTGGCACGCCTTCCATTTAAAGCCACGTCTCCCTTTCAAAATGGAGACATGTGAACTTTTATACCAGCAGTCGCAGCAGCCCGATGAGTCTATCGTGACATTTTTTAGTTTATTTAGAGACTTCTAGCATCTTGCATTCTTCTCTCATAGTGAACCTATTTGGCCAAACCTTCCTTCGCTGCCAGTTGTCTGTAATGTTCTTTCCTTGTGGACCATTTTCAGTTTTAGAGGAAGTGTCTTGGTTAAATTTAGTCATTTATTCACCTTGGATCAGTTTGGGATACGACTCTATCCTCTGCAGGCTCTTCTCCAAAATGACCCAGAAAACTGTGCAATCAGACCATCTCAGATTGTTTTAGAGTAGTTACAGTCTAAAACATTGTAAAATTACCCAAAGTTTAAGATGATTTATTACTGCAAAAAATACAATATAAATTCATTTCCCCAACCCTGAAATGTTGTTCACAACAATAATGTTACAACTTCTTGTTTGTGTGCATGATATTGGGAAAACTTCAGGGCTCTACGTTACATCTCAAATATCATTAAAATCACAGTGTCAGCAATAGTTTAAATTAAAATAAATGCACAATATTTTGGC
Organism: Jordanella pulchra; assembly: GCA_034780135.1. Lineage (NCBI taxonomy): Eukaryota > Metazoa > Chordata > Actinopteri > Cyprinodontiformes > Cyprinodontidae > Jordanella > Jordanella pulchra. The sequence continues at coordinate 315 of JAUZNJ010072947.1, read as the reverse complement.
TTTTATGGTCCAATTCTCCAGAGGTTCACATTTTGCATTACGCTGCTTGTTAGTTTTACGCTCATTGAAATAAGCTGCTGAAGCTCACATGAAGCTTTGGAAATACACATGGAAGAGACATTGAGGAGCAAAAGGTGTATTTATCTTCACATTATTTACACGTAATAATATCACTACCATATGATGTTTCCATCATTCAGCCCTAGAAAATGCAATATCACCGTGAAAACTGCACTGACCATACAGTGGGGAAAATAAGTATTTAGTCAGTCACCAATTGTGCAAGTTCTCCCACTTAAAAAGATGAGAGAGGCC